>JAODKC010000021.1:21805650-21820491 GCA_026777985.1 Mormyrops attenuatus | reverse complement strand
CCGAAAACACACATACTGCCACACAACCTGTTTCCCATACATCCAGAAGCCTTTGCTGAAAACATACAGCTGGCTTCATGCAGCTGTGTGTGCAGAGAATTAACCTGGGGGGTGAACACCTTCCCCCTGCAGGGGTCAGGCTGGTGCTGTGGAGCTGAGCAGCAGAGTGGGTGGAACGGCACATCCCTTTAAAACACATCCCTTAAAAGACCCATTAGGTGTCTGTCTAACCGCTGTGCTTTGGGGCGCCGGTGATATAGAAGAGTAAAGTGGAGTCAGCTGAACGGATCGGTCCTGCTGGGATGGGAGAGATGGGGACTTGGTGGGGGAGGAAACATGCCTCATCACTCACACTACCCCCCCCCGGGGTAGGCCTCTGTGCTCACAGTCCCATTCTCATGAAGGCAAGGCCTCCATGCAGCCAATCAGAGAAGGGGGCTGCGTCTTTGGCCGCATGGTTTTTCACACCAGCTGCTCTTCTTCTCCAGAGCAGGAACCGAAACTTCCACAATTCAGAAGAACCATGGGACCATGTTGGACTTCCAGAATCCATCCCCGGATGGGGCGTGTCGGACCTATAGAGGCTGTCCCCGAATGGCCGTCGGACCTATAGAGGCTGTCCCCGGATGGGGCGTGTCAAACCTATAGAGGCTGTCCCCGGATGGGGCGTCAGACCTATAAAGTCTGTCCCTGAATGGGGCATGTTGGACCTATAGATGCAGTCCCCAGATGGGGCGTCAGACCTATAAAGTCTGTCCCCGGATGGGGCATGTTGGGCCTATAGATGCTGTCCCCGGATGGGGCGTGTCGGACAAATCTGCAGCGTCACTAGTAACTACAACTGGTTCAGGAGCTGAGTTGTTCATGTCAGTACTGGAAAATGTAACATCCCTTTTCATGGTCAGGATCCATAACACCCTTGAGAAGTGTTCATGACACCAGATAAAGTTAGGGAACCAGAGTGATCAGCGCCATGAGTCTGTTTATGAGGGTGATGAAAGAGTCTGTTCATCCTTCAGTAACAGACATGAGATGGGTTCAGGCAGACTGGGGATATGAGCATGCCCCCCCCCCCCCCAAAGGGAATGACTCAGCAGTCCTGTAATATCTAAGATCCTGCGGTTTAGATGAAACCCCCACCTGACCTTTGGATTTGTTCCTTTAGCCAAAAAGCTGTTGTAAATGCCTATTTCATGCATTTCAGGTTTTTTTTTTTCCCAAAAAGATTAGAATAGTTTAGACTCTGACCTTCTAGCTGATTCCAGAGGAGGCAAGCTCAGGGTTTTTCTTGCCAGAAAGCTTTGGCAAACGTGAGAATGAATTCCAGGAAAGAGGGAGGTGAGAGAGTAGGAAATACCGAGAATCGCTCAGATTGTCCTGCGGAAAGGCCTGCAACAGCTCAAGAAAACAGCCACATTAATTAAGCGGCAGCCAGTGACACCAATGACCTCGGCTGACCGTAAGGAAGGTCTGACCGCGGGGGGTTAATCTAAGCGGCTTCCCTTTTCTGGTCACGTCCCCCCCCCCCCAGCCGTGGGCAGGAGGACACCTCCCTCCTCCGGGCAGACTCACGCTCCCAAACCCGCTGTTTGCCGGTACCGTCTCAGCGCCACGTAGCATTACCCGGCCCAGCAGGGGCCCACCCTCCACCATGCCATCTATCCATTTAGAGGACAACGGACGGAACACACCGGCACATCCGCAGGTGCTGTGGCACTCTGAACTTGCCGTGCGAATGCTTACCGGCTTAACCTGAGCTGCTTAATCTATAATCTGTACCTTATTTATGTACCATAATCTGCTGAACAGCAAAACATATTTTAATGCACAAACACAGACATTACACATTTTCTAGCAGTTATCATTGAATTTGCATACTAACAGTTTCACTCCTCACTCACAGAAAAATCTGAAGCCCTTCTAACAATCACATCTCCCACACAGATCACCCAGCCAGCCTCCTAATTAAAACCAGCCGAGGCGGACTGATGCCTTTTAAACATGGCCTTTCATTCTCAGCATGGAGGCACAGAGGGGAGCACTGAGGCCTCACACCTCTAGCTCTCTGGGGTGGAGTCTGCATGTTCTCCCATGATGCTGTGGGTTTCCTCCCAGTCCATGTGGTTTAAGGGTATTGTTTTTTCTGGGTTACTGGTAGAGTGTGTGTGTGTGTGTGTGTGTGTGTGTGTGTGTGTGTGTGTGTGTGTGCGGGTACACTTTACGTTATGGGGACACAGTGTCCCCACAACGTGATGAATACCCGTTTTTTTCCCTTTCTTGGTCCCCAAAAGGGAAAACTCAATTTAATAAAATCTGTGGCTGGAATGAAAATACTAAAAATGCAAAAACTCTTGTACTTTGCTTGGTTACTCATTGTAATTGTTAGGGCTGGGTAGGGGTTAAGGTTGTCATAGTTAGCGTTAGCATTTTTCCCATAGAAATGAATGAGCGGTGTTGGATGCCGCGCTCCACCGGGTCCGTTGATGAGAAGAGATTCACAGCAGAGACGAGGAGTAGTTGCAAGGCACGGTTTATTCTTTGGTCGATTGCGCAATCGGGAGCGACTGTCTGACATACATTCAGCATGTGCAGTGAGAAGCTCATCAATGCTCATCGGCTCTGTCCCTTTATAGGCCGTCCGGGACATCACCCCCCTCTCTTGGTATTTTCCCATTTACGTGACAACAACATGTTTTGACATTTGTTCCAGTTAGTCAGTTAGTACATGTCCCCCCACCCAGCATTTTACCGCATCAGCATTTTGCACCCCTCCTTTTGTTAAGCTAGAGTTAAGTAAGAATCGCTTACGCCATCTGTCTCTATCTTCCAACCGTCTAGGTCAGGTCACCCTGCCCTGCCGGCACGCTTGTCAGTTCCTGTTTCTGTTGGATGCTTTTTATAAATCAACCCCTCAGCGGTCCCCATAAAGATATGTTTACCCGACATGTGTGTGTGTTTGTGTGTGTGTGCATGTCTTGCCATGAATTGGCATCCTGTCCAGGGTGCTCCCTGCCTCCTGCCCTATGCTTCTGAGATAGGGTCTAGACCCACCGCGACCATATTCTACATAAGTGATCATGGATTGGTGAATGGATTGGCTTCGTGTATAGCAGCCTACTCCAAGGCAGACGATAAGGGGTAATAGAATATATCAAATTTACACCTACTTGATCTCTAACCTTATCTAAATTTATTCAACCAACTAAATTTCCATCCATCTTCTGACCACTTATGCAGCACAGGGACACAGGAGGAGGCCCAGAGCCACTCCCAAGTGGCAAAAGCAGGGGAACAGCCCGGACCATCACGGGGCACACACCCACACACTGTGGGCAATATGCAAGTGCCAATTAGCCCCATTGCATGCTTTTGGACTGTGAGAGAATACCAGAGCACCCATGTGACATGCAAAAATCCCCACACGCAGAGCAGGGGGTGGGGTTACAACCACCAATACTGGTGGTGTTAGGCAGCACCATACCAGAACAGAGGGGGGGCTGTAGTGCGTCATGCAGCGAGAGGTCAGGCTCATACAGCATGGTCACTCACATTACTGCAGCGATGCTCGAGCCCGAGGGGGGAGGAGCTCGTCACATGCTGTTTCATATGAGAGCTACAATATACAGGCAGCTAACTGAAGTTAAACTGGTGTAAGTAAAGGTAGAAGCTGCCTGTTTAAAACACCAGATCGAACCTGAACCATGCAAGCAGAGACCCAATCTGCCTTTAGCCTTTAGCTAAAGCAAACATGAGCTTGAACCTGGGCTGACGATCTGTGGGCCTGTCACCCTCCCATGACCGTCCTGGTCCGTTTCTGTTTATTTGCCATAATTAGTTTTTTTGGTCTATGCTTTGAATTCTTTCTAGGAGTACCTGAGTTTGTTCTGCCTTTTCTCCCCAAAATGACTCACGATGCCTATCTTCATACGGGGGCAATAATACGCCACGTGGGGGTTTGCAAGGAGAGCCGGGGGACTTTTGAGAGGCTGGGAAGGGAGGGGGTGATATTGGCGGGAGTATCCAGCCCCAGCGTCCTCCCTCTGGAGAGGGAGACGACATGGGAGTGTGCGTCGCTGTGCCATCTGTGTTAGATCAGAGCTTTTCTGGGTGACTTCATCGAGAGGCAAACAGTCTGACTCCTGAAAACAAATGACGCTCACCGTGGTGGGACATAGATCACGGGCAAGCGGGCGGAGCGAAGCTGAACCTGTATCCTCTATGCGCCCCAGATGAATGGTCCCTCGTTAGACATGGGTATGGTTGGAAACACGTTCACTGAATTTTTTCCGGTGCTTCTACCCAATTTGTGCCTTCCTCAGGGGTATGGAACAGCTAGCCCCTCAGATAGCCCACCTTCAGGTCCTCTATCCTCAGTCGCCACGCCACCTGCAGTGTGTGAGTCTGTGACACATCTTCTCCAAAGCAAGACGAAGTAAATAAGCAGAGGTAAATAATACTGAAATTATCTAATGAAGCTGTCAACAAATGCGTCCGCACGGTGTGTGTGTGTGTGTGTGGGGGGGGGGGGCGTATTGCTGCAATCTCTGAGGAGGAGGTGGGGCCGTTTCCTGAGAACCGACTGCCTGGTGAGACACATCCATCAGGCGGAGCAGCGTGATTGGCTGGCCCAGCCCGCGGGGAACGATACTTCCGAATATACGGGGGGTGCTCGTGTAATAACACCACCTCCTTGCTACTTATCGAAGACTGTTTGTCTTCAGGCAACATAAAACTTTTATGCTGCTATATTTAAACTCCTTTTTTTCATCATCCCGTCTGCCTTGCCAGGACTCGATCACCGGCTCTGTGAATATGCACAGGGATGAATGACCATGTGCTGCTTACTGGGGGAGGCCTGCAGCGCCAAACCAGCGGGCTTCAAGGGCCCTGCTTCACGCCCTGAAGAGCCAGTGGCCCCGTGACCACACATGTGGCACATTAACTCTCCACAGGGGTGACACAGGAAGCAGTACTGTGTTCAAGGACCTTCCACTGTCACAGCCGTCTCCATCTACAGGGATTTCAGAAACCTTCCTGGCTTAAATGAAATCAATACTGTGTGAACAACATGCAAATATGGCTATCTGGGGGGCTGCAGGATCCACAACAGACACAGTGTAACTATGGCTAACTGGGGGGTTCTTGTACTATCTAGATTAGGCACACATTTAAGCTTCCAGACACTAGTTTTATTAGGACACATATTAGCGTTGCCTTACCAAATATGTTTGCACTGGTTAGCTCTGCATGACTAGGTTAACTAGGTGAATAACCTGTAGCCTGAGCCTCTCCACACAGGATAAACACCCTGACTGCACCCCCCTTCCTCTCGTCTAGGTGTTGGTTTCTGTGTGAGCGAGTCACATCAGGAGTGTACAAAGGAGGCTAGGGATCTGGACAGTTTTATCAGAATAATCAGTCAGGGGATGGTCAGGGTCGACACCCTGGGCCTCGAGCACTTGGTGACTGAGTGGCCAGTCTGAGGCTGGGATCAGTGTAGCCTAACGCAGGATCTGCCAATCACCTGGGATGGGTTATGATATGGGCAAGGTTCTCTGGCTGCTTCTAGGCAGCCAATAGGAAAGAAGATGGAGATGATAGCTGGGAAATTTTCTACATGCAAAGTGGGCCCTCACACTGCTCTCCAGGGACACAAAGGTTTCTGAGAGAGACAATCAGAGACAGAGCTGTACTAAAGCCACCCCCCATGACTGACAGCATTATCTTCCTTGTCACCTTGTGTAAAAATGTATGTGTATGATTCAAAGCCCATAACAAATGCATCCAGAAGCTAACAAAGGTACCCTGGTGAGTCTGGGGGGGATTTACACCGATCCTGAAAGAAGGGGGGTGGCCGATAACATCGGAACGGGAACACGCACATAGCCACGCCTTGCTAACAGAACATGCCGGAAACCGTTCTGATGGTTCCCCGTGGGAAGCCAAAGCATGACGCCATGCAGCCAGGCACTGGCGGTGCGGTTGCTAGGCGCCCGGCGGTCAAATAAACCCACAGGTATCGGAGCGGCGGCCTCAGCAGCACTCTGAAGCGGCACTTAAAAAACACGAAAGACAGCTACCGACCCAGATGGACGGATGACTAGTCAGTCACATGAAAAGCATTCCGGAAGGAGGGGGCCAGGTGAAAGGCATCACCCAAAAAGCCTAGGGCCTGGTGGCTTTGGGGTGTCCCACCTCTTACTGATAATGCATGAGGGACTGCCTTCTGGAAAAAAATCAATGACTGTAGCTATTAAATCACAGAGAACACTATCACTACCACTACTGGTATTGCTGCTGTTATTATCATCATCATTATTATCATTATTAATCATCATCTCTGTGAGATGGCGGGGTGGGAGGGGTATAGCCTACATGGGAGCTACAGCGCCCTGGTGAGATTTCCTCCACAACACAGCCCTCACACTAATAAATGATGTCCAAATCCCCTGCCTGCTTTAAAACACAATGGCCTCTTGTGGTGTGTGAAGGGGCTGTTTTCAGTTCCACTCACTGCTGCACTTCTGTTCTGACTATTTGTGACTATTTCTGTTATGACCGTTATCACTAAACTCATCTGAAGGGGTTTATTTACTTTAAAAATACATTTCTCTGCTGGTCCTCTTAGAAAAAAAAAAAAAACATTAATTTGCAAGGGCAGGAACAATTTCCATTCCTCTGGGTCGACCCCCATGCCAGTGAGACAGGATGACCGACTCAACCAAGAGTAACTGGTGGACTACTGCCCTCTGCTGGCCACCTTAAAGCGACGTTACCGATGCTTCGTCTTTGCATACATGTAAGAACAATTAGATAAACACTAATTTGTTTGACAAAGTGTTCCATTTAATTTATGTTCACTTGGCATACTATGCATTTTCCAAATCCCATTTAAGGTCAACCTTTGCTTGGTGTCCTTCCCAGGACACAGAAATCTGAGGTGTTATTCTAAGCATATGCAGGTCTTAGGATACTGAATCACCACACTGTGAGCACCAGTGGGCAAAAGCAGAAGTGAAATATATGATTTTAATTGCTCTGCCATGGGCCTTATTTCCAAATGAAAAAGGGCAATTTACTACAGTGGCTGGTCGCACACAGGCAGGAGTCACGGGTAAAGGAGACTGAAGCTGAACAGCTCATGCATCTGCATTATTCTCTGTCATGTGCTACGCCCAGTGCCCACGGCAACTCAGGAAATGAACAAGGCGGGAACAGCGTGCAGCCATGTCTTGAGGGAAGACAGTTTCTGGGGAGATGTGTGCAGATAAAGGTGCTAATTCAACCGCCCACTAACCATCTCCATGCCTAGGACTGCAGGCAGGTGACAGGTCACAGCATGGGACTAACAAACTGATCTATAAGCAGCTAAGAGAGACAAGTGTTTGCAGATTTAAGATAACTATAGGGCTAATAATGATGCACTGAATTACATTTACATTATGTTTATTTAGCAGACGCTCAAGGGGCCACTGGTAACACTCTGTCAATCATCGGATTTGAACCTTCTAATCACGGAGTCACAGCGCCCTTGAATCACAACAATCAGGTTGGAAAGTTCCTTGGGGCGGTGTATTCAATAAATATCTACTTTAACTACACAGCTTACAAGGAAATGGTTAGCACTGAACTTTGAACAGTATCGTCATTTCAGTCAGAATCTGATAGGAAGTTCTTGATATTTATTGCAGTGAAAACCAAACAAATTTTCACATGTAACGACGCTTGATTAAAAAATGAGATCACCTCCTGAGATCCAGCAATTCATTTTTGTCCTCTGTAGAGGACATCATGTTTCTGCTCACACCTCTCATACTATACATGCCACTTTATTAAGTCCTGTTGTTCCGTAACAATAGTTAGTGCTCACATATGTGACAGTAAGCTTTATTACCATTCTAACACTTAATTTATATAACAAAAAATCTAAATGAAACTTTCCCTGGATCTCAGGAGGATACATACAAAGGCATAGATAAACATCAAAAGAAATGTTAATGAAACACACATAGGTAGTGCGTCCATCCATCTTCCAACTGCTTATCCTGGACAGGATCACAAAGGGGGCCTGGAACCTATCCCAGGCAACATACAAGGCTTGCAGGGCAATAATAAAAATGTAACGGAAAAAGTGAGATCTCTATTATGTGATATAGATGTTGTCATTTATATGATTATATACGTGATGTTATGGAACAGGGATACAAATCTTATTTGCCTTTGAGCAAAAATATTGTAATGACCTCCAGTTTGTCACTGGTTTGATTTTGCTAGTGATGTTGCTCACATAGACCAGCTGCTCTCTTACAGCATGTTTTTTCAGCTTTGCTGCTGCTGTGTGCATTTGTTAATTTGATGTGTTGCACAAGTGAAACCCTGGGACTGGCAGCTGGCAGTTGTATGGGTGGAGCCCCTGGGAGAGCAGAATTGGGAAACTTTGTATTTGGTCTGGGAGTCGAGGGGTTGAGGACCAGCGGTGTGGGCTCAGACCGCTAACGGGGACTCGTGTTAGGTTGTCAAGGTGTTCAAGTTAATGCTGGATCAAATGACAATAAAGTGCTATGCGGGACATCACCTAAGTCTAGCTCATCATTCTGATAGGAACGCTACAATACTTTACAGTTACTACAAATAACAGTGAAATTAAAGTCAGATTATTATGGAAAATGTCTGGCAGATTTTTATTTTTTTTTAAGTTTTTAAAAAAACTGAACGGGAAATAACACATACATCTTGGGTCAAGATTACAAAGGGAGCATAAATCGCACTATTCCTCCACACATTCAACGGATCGTGGGACAAGATTTGTGTCTAGCTCATTTAATCAGTGGTCAGTGAAGCAGATCGTGCCGTTACCGGCCGACATAACTTCTCTTTCGCCACTTACTGGTGTTCAGGCGTCAGGAAGAGGTAGTAAGTTTAGCATGTAATATACAATTATATATGTATATAATATGTATAACATGTATAATGTTTGTGATGATAAAATAAATGTGTAGTCAATATAAGTAACATAAAATAGAAACATAATATATACATTTAAATAAAATAAAAACTTATTTTTTAAATTAAACATAAAAGAGACTCCACCCACCTACCCCCAGGAGGAAAAAATATTACAGGGCTACGTGTGGCAATTAAATGTTATCAAGACACCGAATGCACATAGCAGAATAAAGATTATCACCACCTCTACTCACGACGCGGTATGCAGCCGGATATGACGCGGCCGTTTGCCCGCCTCGTCCCGTGAATTTCTCGCACATCGTATTAAACGCTTCCGTTGAGCTCTGCTTGCCATGTATGAAGCATTACTTTCAACGTGAAAATTAAGTTTCCCATTTGAAATAGCCACACTTGCCATTGTATGTATTATATTGTCTGGGTAATTACAGAGACCCCCTTATTCCCTGGAGTGTCATCCCGTCCTGAAAACCCGCTTGATCGCGCCGCCAGCTTCCGCGCGCCAGCTATATTCACCAACGAGAGTTGCGCAAAGGCTGCGGTCGCCTGGCCGACGGAAGGATGTGCTTTGCGCTGGCGGCGTAGCAACGCTTTAGAAATCCGAATACGCCGCAAATCCACGCAGTCTTCGTGGCACGGAGCCCCTCGGACGCCGACGCGGTAGGAGGTGGCCGTGCGCCCCGCTCACGGTGCACTTTTACGGAAACCGACCCGCTTCTAGCCAAGCTCGACCCGGCCGAGGCCCCAGATAAGGTTCCCAGGACGTCTCTCCTTTGGTAAGTACTCAAAGCTTCTCCCCGGTCCCCAATGTCCGGGTACCTGCTTACCGGCGCCGTTTATTTTAACTATCTGCTTGGCGTCAGTGCGTGTTAGCCAAATAGCTGCCTGTCGTTATGCGGAAACAGTGCTGTGTAATAGTTGGATAAATCCAGTTAACGAAGCTGTTTAGCTGAACCGAGCATCCCTGGTTTGCAGTTATTAAATATTAAATGATTTATTGGGATAGGTAATATTTATTCAATGAAAGTAGAGTTTCTATAGAGGTAACTAATCCATAAAAAATGGATATAACTCTATATGGTAGATGGACACTTTTACAGTACAGTTTGCAGGTTACATTGCCAAACTGGTGAATGGTGTGTGTAACAGGTAACATGTAACTGTGCCGTGCATCTCCATGCTTATATCGGAGTGGTTCCTCTTTTTCTTTAAAAACACCACGTATGGGAGGAAACGGTGCATTTCAGCATTTGTGCACTCAGGTCTCCACATATGCCTCCCCTGTTTTGGCAAGGAACTCAGAGTACTTGACCCACTTAGTCTGAATGACTGGGGTGGTGCTGGCCACTTCCCTGTCTGAGTGTGTCTACATGTGTCTAGGTTTCCTAGAAGCCCACGGGGCGGCAGGCATGTGGAAGAAGGCTCTGGTGGCCGCCTTGCTGGCACTGGTGGTGGGATTCGTGTACCACACTGACCCCATGCTGCCAGAGCGCCTGCTGGAGGTACTATCCCACTCCCTGGCTACCCTGCAGGAGGCCCCCTCTGTGGAGGAGACCATCGCCGTGGCCTGGGAGGCCCTGATCACTGCCCCGGGACAGCAATGGAGCCGAGTGGCTGTGGGGTGCGTGTGCTGCACGGGGAATATTGTGCCCTTAATACCCTTAATTGTGTTTCAATACAAACAAGGTGCTTTTGGGGTCACTGAAAATCTATAATTTTAAGATTGGCCGATGCCAATCTTAAATATTAACATAAAAAGGTATCTGTCACATGAGGGTGTGTACAGTGCTGATTGATTCAGGTTCACTGAGTTGCTGGCTGTGCTGTGCCCCCCCCCAGGGTCAATGCCTGCGTGGATGTGGTCGTCTCTGGCATGGGTCTGCTCCAGGCACTGGCGGCTGATCCACGGCCAGGCCAGGACCACGATGTGCTGCGCTCCAAGGAAGACCTGAATGAGGCGTTCACGCACTTCCTGGGGCGGGGCGCAGCCGCTGAGCGCTTCTACGCGGACCGCGAGGGCTTTCAGAGGATTGCGCAGGCTGCTGCTGAGTACCCCGGGGCGCAGGTAGCACCCTGACATGCATCTCTGTCTCATTGTTGTGCCACGCTGGTAATTATACTGTGGGTTTTCACAATAGGAGCGCAGCAAAATTAACGCAGTGTCTGCTGAGAGCACAGTTTCTATGTCAAATGTAATTCCACATGTCTGACAGTAATTATGCACATGGGCCCCAGGCCCAGATCTGATCATCTAATCTAAGATCTCCTGAGGAAATCCTCAATGGCTGTGTGCCACACCGGACTACAAGGCTTAAAGGCTGGTTCATACTTCTCCGCACGCGTAGTAGCGGACGTGTGCACTCAAACGTTTGACGCATTTGACGTTGTGTGCTTCCGTGGACGAACCCCTGCTGCACTCCAAATTTGTTTCCGTGCAGCGGTGTACGAGCAGCTCTGTGCAAACTGTGCATGATCGATTCGCTAGCATCCACTTTAAATACCAACATGGATGCTTTTGACGAGCGTTGGGGTAGTTTGCAAACCCAACAGACTATTTTAAAAGTTAATAAAACTGTTCCATACATGTAAATGCTTGTGCGTGTGTGTGCAGACTTGTCTCGAATTGAAAATCTCACACCAGCCAGCTGACCAAATTTGGCAACCCTGTGAGCTGCCTCTCTGAATTTGTAAAGCATAGAGAAATGGACACAAACCTCACTGCCCTGGTATGTGTGCAGGGAATATCAGAATAATAATGTATTATTATTATTAATAATATACAGCACGTTGTGTGCATGTGCAAAGTACGTGGCTTGACAGGAGAACTATGAACATTTCCATGTACGCATATGCAGAGTGGATACACTTGTGCAGAGAAGTATGAATGAGCCTTAGGGATATACACACGGGGCACCTAAAGTGTAAAGATTTTTACCTGTGCTAGAGTGTCTTTTATAAAGGTGTTTTCCTTGCATGTAGCCTGTGTTTAACTATATGGATTTTTTTCCTAACTACAGCCTTTTTCTCTCCAGTTTTATGTTGGTGGGAACGCTGCTCTTATTGGTCAGAAATTGGCTACTTACCCTCAACTAACGGTACGTTGGGATCCTTCACCAATTAGAGCAAGTTCCTGTTGAACTTTCAAGGTCATTATCTTTCACTATATGGACAGAAATATTGGGATACCTGGCCATTACACCTACAGGAACTTTTATGACATACCATTCTAAAATCATAGGCATCAGTATAGAGTTGCCCCCCCTCCCCTTGCAGCTGCCATTCTTCTTTGAAGGCTTTACACAAGATTTTTGATTGTGTTTGGGGAAATTTTTGCCCACCCTTCCAGAAGAGCATTTATGAGGTCAGGCAGTGATGGTGAACATGAAGGTCTGGCTCACAGTCTCCGCTCTAGTTCATCCCAAAGGTGTTCATGGGATTGAAGTAAGGCCTTTGTGCAAGCCAGTCAAGGTCTTCCACACCAAGCTCACCCAACCATGTCTTTAGGTGCTTTCACATCGCGGGAACCAAGGACTTTTTTGTGTCCTGCATTCAGTTTTTCACTTAAAAGTGAACATTATTATTATTATTATTTATTTATTTTTTTTTTTACATTTCCATCACCACAAAATCAGTCTATACTGGTGAATTGTTCAAAACATTGCTGTTTCTTTTGACATAAAAATTTATTTTGCATTTCAATAATCGCATTATGATTTATCATAGTGACCAAAAAACAATGTTGTTGCAGCTTTCAACTCAAGAATGTTTATTTATAAATAGTACATATGAGAAAGTAAAGCAGTGTCAGTTCTGTTCTTAATTAGTCCTTTTCTCTGAATTAAAATACTGATAAGTACCGTTAAAGTACCAGATCGATAAGTACTGTTGTAGCAGTAGTACTGTTAAAATCTTAAGGATACCCATCCCTGACCCTGATCTTAGGCCTTTGGTTTACCACATGCATTCAGAGAGAACATTTGAAACTCACCCATTCTGCTGGCATGGAGCCGCCAGCTTGGCCTGCACAGGTGGCTTTTATGAGTGACCCCTGTCCCCATGTGGCCCAGGTGCTGCTGTGCGGCCCCATCGGGCCAAAGCTCCATGAGCTCCTGGACGAGCAGATCGTGGTTCCGCCAGCCTCCCTGCAGGAGACAGACGAGTACCACCTCATCCTGGAGTACAAGGCAGGTAGGAGCACATGGGGATGCTGTCATGGGATAATCATGTGACAAGGGGGACTCTACCTGAATGGGGGTGTTGAGGTCTGGGCTGGGTGAGCAGGCTCCCGTCTTTGCACCCTGCAGGTGAGCAATGGGGGCCGGCGCAAGCTCCACAGGCCAACCGCTTCATCTTCTCCCACGACGTGGCCAACAGCGAGATGAGCCTGCTGGAGACCTTCGTGGCCAGCCTGGAAGAGTTCCAGCCCGACCTGGTGGTGCTGTCCGGCCTGCACATGATGGAGGGCCAGGGCCGCGAGCTGTGGGAGGAACGGCTGAAGGAGGTGGGCGCCTCCCGCGCATGCATCCGCTAGTGACATTAGCGTTAGCATTAACATTGCTCAGTGTGAGTGAACCTGGGCCCTGATACTGGAGCATACCTCACTGACACAGGGGAGAGGTTACAGTATACAGCACCGCCCTCTAGGAGCGGGGCTGAAATGCCTGACCGTTAGCCCCCACTGTGTCTTGCAGGCCGTGGTGGCGATTTCTGACATCCGCAATGAGGTCCCCATCCACCTGGAGCTGGCCAGCATGACGGACCGGGACTACATGAACAGCATCATGCAGGAGGTAAATGTGTATGTTTACCAGAAGGAGTGCCTGTGGCTGACGCAGGGAAACCCCGATTCTTGCTTCATATGGGAAAGTTTGTGTCCCAGTTCCTCTAGCCCTGATCTGTTGTTGGACAGTCTGTACTTTGTGGTGTTTTCATTTACTTAAGTTCTCTCTCACTTGTAATTTGTACTGTAAGGTTCTGAGTTCTAATAGTAGATTGAGTCTTTCTGTAATAATCACTCCTGGGTAGGTGGTGTCTTAAGCACTGTTCGGCACTGTAACATCTGACAGTAGGGGGACATCTTTTTGTAATGAGCACTGAACAGCACTGTGTTCTCACAAATGGGGGGCTATCCTTTTGTGATAACCACTGAACGGTGCTGTGTTCTGTTAGCAGGTCATGCCCATCGTGAACTCCATCGGACTGAACGAGCAGGAGCTCCTCTTCCTTTCCCAGGCGGGTTCCGGGCCCCATTCTCAGCTGGCATCCTGGGACAGCGTTCCCGACGTAGGCCAGGTCAGCGACATCCTGCTATGGCTCCTGGAGACACACGGACGCACGGATCCTGAGTCGGAGGCTGACCTTAGCCGGGTGCACTTCCACACGCTGGCCTACCACATCCTGGCCACGGTGGACGGCCACTGGGCCAATCAGGAGGCGGCGGTGGCAGCGGGGGCCCGCGTGGCCAGCACACAGGCCTGCGGGGTGCAGCAAGTCGATGCCTCCCGGGTGCGGCTGCGAGCGCCGCTGCGCTTCCACGGCTCCCACGTTGAGCCAGGCGAGAGCCTGGCACTGAACCCCCGGCGGCCAGTCACTGTGTGGCACCGGCGGAACGTCACCTTCCACCTCAGTCCCGTGCTGGTATGTCAGCAGCCACTGAGGACCGTGGGCCTGGGCGATGCCATCTCAGCAGAGGGGCTCCTGTACTCTGTGATGCTCCGGCAGTAATGGTCTGGGAACCCCCGCCCCCACCTTGTTCAGGGCCGTCGTCTGGGAGACGCTGTTCTGTTGGGCACAGGGCTTGTCGGCCCGGGGGGGGGGGGGGGGGGGGGGGGGGGGGGGGGGGGGGGGGGGGGGGGGGGGGGGGGGGGGGGGGGGGGG
>JAODKC010000021.1:21791559-21805550 GCA_026777985.1 Mormyrops attenuatus | reverse complement strand
GCTTTGAGGCCACACCCCCCCCCCCCCCCCCCCCCAAAAAAAAGAAAAAAACTCCATGCAGTAGGTTTGTTTACTTCTAACGACTGATCCTGTTGACCTCGTTTGAAATGAGTACTTGAGAAGTGTCGTAATAACCTGCAGGAATTCACCGCTCCAGCTGCTACTGAGGTCTCGCGTCCAACGGCCGTGAGCATGCCGTTTAACCTGCAGGCATAGACCGTCAATCTGATAGTCTTGTTATCAATTGGCCGCATCTGCCAGGCATTAGAGAGTTCCCTGGCCTAGCCAGCACTCACATTAGTGTCTGATGATAAAGGATGGTTGCGGAAAGCCTGCATGAGGAATACAGTGCTAGTGTCCTGTTAGCAAGATGGGCATGAGCATGCTCCTGATGTAACCGGACACAGCCGGTCAGAGCGGCAGTGTGTGACACTGAGACCCAGGTCTTAAATTACAGTGAACCTGCAGTAACAAAACACAACTGTGCAACTGTGCATACTTGAAAAGAATGTGCCCCCACCCAAGTCTTGTGCTTGCTGTCATTTAATATGTTTGACAGGTAATTTGTTTCCTTAAGCATGTGACGTTTTTATCCCCACCTTATTTCATCATTCAGGGACTTTTATTTCGATTGTTGCTTTTCTGCGTTTGTTACTGAATGTGTGATTAGTTTTCATACCTTTTTCTTTTTCCAAGATATACTAAAATAGGTTTACATGCATTGGTCTGATCACAACCAGTTTTGAAATGTAGTTACTTTTATGACATTCTAAGTATGGCAGTTACTACAGTCCTCCACTGATAGAGGGCAGCACTCCTAGATTGCTGGTGAGAAGTGGCAGGTTTGCTGAGCAGTGGAGCCTGAACCAGTGGGAGGAGACCTTTACACTCCACAGCTTCTGATACTACAGAGACTCATGACATTTTTTTTGTAAATATCAATACAGGTGTTGGATAGCTTCAGACATACACTTTTAGAACTCAGATTGAATTTCTTTTCATAATTTAACATTATTTGACTTTAATTTCAAAGTACATGTCTTAATTTTTGGGGGAAACATCAGCAAAGTGCTTTCCTATTTGAATGAGACGTTGAATGAGTTGCTAAGATAGAAAGTGACTCCACCATTAATATTTTCTTTTTCTTTTTGGATACTCGTTTCTGTACATAGCAGCACAGCTGTGGGATATGTGGGGTAGGGTTATAACTATACAGCCACTTTTAAGAATTAACCGATAATCAACACAAATAGCTACAGGAAGATCCATATTAATCTGCAAAGTTGAAAGAGACTGTGTGATAACTATACAGCCATTTTTAAGAATTAACAAATCAATGCAAATAGCTACAGATCCAGATTAAAACGTTTGATATAGCATCTTATACAATGATACACAAATCCACTGGAAGTAAGGGACAGCCCATGAAATCAATGAATATGATCATAAAAAAGCGTAAGAGACAACTGGCTTTGATTTAACTGGTTTTGAGAATAGAAGACAAGTAATGTGTCATCACCTACTAACAGATAGCGCTGGCTGCCACAGTGACAGGATAAATATGGCCAGTCTTTTACTCCTCTCAGTCCTTAACTCGAATTACCCAGTTACTTAAGTGAAGGCTGTTATTCATAGATGCCTAGATGAGATCGGCACATGAAGATGTGTTCCACTCTAATCAGTAACTAGGGTCAACACATTGTTCTGCAAGTAGTTATTTTATTATGAGCAGAGTTAACAGCATCAGCAGGATGTTAAATAAACAAGAACTAAGTCTGGGTTCACAGAGCAATGTTTCACAGTATGCAGCACGTCTCAAAACAGACGTGTATCATGATGCTAGACTGAATGATAAGAGCCAGGAATCTTATATGTCGATTGCCTTAGTCTGCTGTCTTTTTATATGAATAACCAAGCTTATGTTTCTCAATAAACCAGCTTTGTTTTCAATTTAAAGCTGTTCTCTTGCTAGATGTTATTGCGTCACATTGCCTGACATCTGCATCCACACTGATGTGTTTGTGTCACACGATCGTATGCAGTTAAGGTTTAGCACTATGGTACACGTCACACTGCCAGGGAACCGACTACACAACAAGCATTTCATAATTTGTAAAATATCTCGATTTTAAATGGTTTACTTTGAAAGCAATAATTTAATATATTTACCTTATAAGGGAAACAGTTTATGCTTATGTACAAAAGCGATAAATCTATATTTCTGTCTGTTTAGCATGTATCAAAACACTTTACATTCCTGAATACAAATCGCTTGGAGGAATAAAACTGCACATGGTGCACTTTCAGACTTCACAATAGTTAATCGTAGTTATGTGAATGCTAATACGTTCTCTGTTTAGGACCTTGCTTCACTGTCCTGCTCGTGAGACTGGATTTAGCAAATTAGCATTCTCACTCTAAGCTTTTGCTCCTAAAATGTGATTTAAATAACCAAAGCAAAACAAGCTGAGCAGTTTGGCTGGAACTACAATAGCTCATTAATCAGTGTGTCAAACACTCACACTGATGCCAGCTTACAGCTTTTCACATTTCAGAGAAACACAACTGAATACTAAACAACACAAGCGTGATAAAGCTGTAATTATACACAAGCAGCGCTGAATCCAGGCCAGGGTCTGCCTCACGCTATCTACACCAGTATCCTGTACATCTCCGGTCCTGTCTGCATGTGGGTACGTAACTGCGGGCCCCTAAAGTGCTGTGTGCCATGCCCAGCCCAGCCAGGGGTGGGTGGGGCTGAGCAAGAACCTACAGGAGGCAGTTTTCCAAAAAGCCTCCAACACGGCTTCCCAAAAGCTCGACATAATACAGCTTACACAGTGCCGGACTCTATGTCGATTTCACAGGCCTAAGCATGGTGGATGTACGAAATAGGTTACCTGGCCTCCGTGGGCACCCTGTGTAAATCAGTTGCTACTGACAGTGAAAACACATCTGTAGTGTTGAGCACATGCTGCCAGTAGGGGGCAGTGGTGGTGAGGATGGGGGGTTATTCGGCCACCGCCTTGGGCTTGCTCACTGGCTTCTTCTCCTTCAGCTTGGGGTCCTCAGGGGGGCCAGGGGGCTCTGAGGGTGGAGGTGGGCCGCCCTCTATGTCTGGCTCCGGGTCCTCAGGCTCACTTGGGGAGGCGCCTCAGAGAGAATGAGGGTACCGTATGGTCACCCAGCCCCCGTGCTCTATCACCATGACCCAGATCACTGTTGGCCTAGCACCATTTAACCAAAGTTAGTATGGTACCTCATAGATGAGCTTAGCAGCATTTAACCTGAAGCTAATACAGTACCTCATGGATTTTGCTCCCAGAGATTGGGTACAGGTGCAGTGTTTCTCCACAAAATATTCATCTACAGGCTCACAAAAGTCCCCTGGCCACTTGGGGCAGTAACCTCCAAGTAATGGACCCAGAAGCTAAAGCAGCCCGACTGATCATGAGCATTAGTGCAGTGGTAGATGGATACGTTGTGTTTCACACACCCCCCCAAAGTGTACCTACCTGCAGAGAGCTGCATGCTCTTGCTGTAACTGGCGGCTGAGGACATGGCCTGACCCAGGGCCTGGTTGGTGCCCAGAGGCTGCTGGGACGTCCCTGTTTTGGTGGAGGCTGTGGGCCGCTGCCTGGGCTTTCTGTCCTTGGACGGCCTTGTCCATGAGACGCCTTCGCCTACCTGCAGTGCTGCCCCCATCCTCTGGGCCATGTCCACCAGCTGGCAGAAAATAGGGTGGCAATGGGCATTGAGGAACATGCTAGCACACCCACAGAAAGGGACGCGGGAGATCCTACCTCCGGGTCAAACTCCGGGCTGCTGCTACTCTCCTGCAAGCTGTTGACCTTCCTCTCCATCTCCTGGTACTGCTGAAGAGCACCCGCTTTGTCTCCCTGGTTGTACAGCAGGATGGCAAAGTTCAGATTCACCAGGGGGTTGGACCTGCAGGCAAGGAAAAAAATATATGGTGGAAAATGATGGATGGAAAGGTCCAGAAGACCCACCCCGGGCTTTCCGTCGCCAGACACCTACTTATCCAAGGCCACGGCCTGCTCGTATGATCGCTTGGCGTTCTCCACGTCATCGAGATTGGTCAGTGCCACTGTTTCACACGCAAAAATACACATGGTCAGGATTTCATGGCAGATGCACACAGTTTCTTCAAATTAAACCCACATGTTTCAGCAAGAAAAGCAATTGCTGTATGGTAGCAGCAGCAAAGTCTTCCGAAAGTGGTACAATGGACGCAATTGTGAGAGTGTATGAAGTAGAGCGGAGTGTATTGTGAGCACGTATAAACATGTATAGGGTTTAGCGGAACATGTTACCGGCCAGCAGCATGTAGAGCTCGCCCATGCGGGGCTGCAGGCTCACAGCGGCGCTCAGGAACTGGAACGCTGAGGCATACTGCTGCATGGTCAGGTGAACCAGGCCCAGGTTGTACAGGATTTTCCAATCGAACGGTGCCAGGTAGTTAGCCCGCTTCAGGCAGCTGATGGCCTGTGCGGGGAAAACAGGGGTTCTTTGGTTCTTCACCCCCATGGGGTATGGACAGCGCCCCCCCCAGGCTAGGCAGCACTTACTGCCACATATTTCTTCTTGCCAAAGAAGCACATGCCAATGTTGTTCCAGAGTGGCGGGCTCTCAGGCATGCTACAGGCTGCCACGCGATACTTGTTTAAGGCCACGTCAAAGTCACCGTGTGTCTGCATCATGCTTCCAGCGGCCAGGATGGCCTGGAAAGGAATGGGAACATCACCATTAGCCCTCGTCACCCCAAGGGACAGGAACACACTGGCATCCACTCACCTTGTAGTTGTTGGGGTCGTAGGTCAGGGCATTCCCCAAGTGTTCAAAAGCCTTCTGGTAGGTTCCATTCTGCAGAAAAACGGACAGGCACTTCTACTTAAGTAAAAAACACCTTTGATTAGCATACTCTATCACCATCCAGGTTATTATGCCAAATTAGAAAACAGCATGAAGAACAATGTTCCCCCCAGGGCTACATCCCAGAATGTCAGGTTACAGATTCAGGTCTTTAGTTACTGCACCACCTGCTGGAATTCAGCTGTCCTGCCTGGACCTGGCAGACTTGCCTGCATATAGAGCAGTCCAAGAGTTGTCAGAAGCTCCGTGTTCTCCGGGGAAAACCTACACAGGGGTGATACGGTTGGGATTAAGGTTCCAGCTCTCATTCACATACATGCAGCTCAACAACAAACTGCCTGACACCACAAATTTACAAAAGGGATAATAAAGTAGTTTAGTTTTTAATTATTCTGATATTAGTAATTAATGATAACTCAAGGGGATGATCAACCTAAAAATATCTGTTACTGAAGTGTGAGATGGCAGTGTTTAAACACAGTAGGGTGTCTCATTAAAAAACCCATCACTGCTGGGCAACCTTATTAATTCATCTTCACCATGGGAGGTCGGTGGTAATGAGGGCTTCAAGATAGGCATTAAACAGCTTCTCCTGTACAAAGCCCTCTTATGAAGGCCTAAAATGAGCCTTTCATGGCCCCTGTAAGTAACCTTTGGCTGCGTTAAACAGGAAGAAAGAAAGTACTGCAACCTATATTTAGGACCATGAAAAACTGCCTTGCAGTCAGAAAATATTTCCTCATTGGCCATCTAAAAATGACTGACAGATGCTCCATCCAATGGCACGCCATCCTGACTGAGCTGTGTGGAGAGTCCTAAAGACACACTTACTCTACAGCCTTTCTGTACACCTCAATGGCCTTCTCCATCTCTCCCTGCAAGAGGAATATCTTCCCCAGCATAATGAAGGTCAGGTCATGCTTGTTTAAGTCCAAGGCGATATTCAGCTGCTTTTCAGCCTGGTTAGATAGCAGATGAATGGAGATATCATTCAAGAATGAAGTCAAATGACATGAAGAGTCCCACAGCACACTGGACTGGATACAACATGCACACTTACACTTCTGAAATCTTTGGTATACATGTAGCACACAGCCAGATTGTGGCTGATCTCCTGCAGTGAGAGGAACATCAGGAAAGACATATGGATGGATCTCAGCACAGGAAAACCAACATGGAAGGATTGGCAAAACTCAGATTAACCCCCTTCCCTGACTGAGTCAGCACTGTCCACTGTCACTAAGGCAACAGGCGCACACACAGAGAGTCACCTCTAAATCTAAACCCTGCGCACAAAACACTGCCCCCAGTGTGTTGACAGCATGTGAGGTCTTACCCAGTCCTTCTGGTTGAGTCGGGCTGCTTCATTGTACACCTCAATGGAGGCCTTATGCTTCCCCAGCAAGAAGCTTCCGAAAAATAAAGGAGCGGGGGGGGGGGGGAGTCAGGCGTTTTTGAGGTGGGAGAGACATATGTCTCACGTTCACACTGACCTCATTTCCCAAACTTACACATGCAGACTAATCTGCGTTCAGGACAGCCCATCGGTTTGATGGCTGTAAAATGTGGATCATACAAACACTCGTACCCCCTCCCCTTTGAACGCAGGTACAGCTTTAAAGGCCACTGTAACTGGAGTAGGGGCAACTGTGTTCTGACCGTGGGTCCGGGCCTACTCACAGCGAGCGGGCGACCTGTTTCAGGTTGTCGGCGCTGAGGGGGTTCAGAACAGCGCAGCTCTGAAACAGCTCCAGGGACTGCTGGATCTTCCCCTCCAGGCGCAGGATGAGAGCTGGGCCAGCATAAGGAAGGAGGGGGGTCACTGTAGGAAACTGAATACCCCCTCTACACCTGGGGGGGAGGGTCTCACAGGCTGCGGAACTCAAAGCACCATAAAGGAAGAGTGACCAGCAGGTGATTCGCATAACTGTATGAATTATGTGACCTTGAAGGTAGCAGCTGTACTGCTCTGAGACCCCGGCCTCCAGAGGTGGGGTACACTGGTCCCCCTCAGAACACAAGGAAGGTACATACCTTGAACATAGATAGCATATTCACACATTCCCTGGGTCTCCTGCAGCTGCTCTCTGATGATGGCCTGTGTGGAGGGGAGAGCATACTGTGAGGTGAGTGTCACAGCCAAAATGGGTCCAGGGTGTGTGTGTGTGGGGGGGGGTTGGCTGTGGCACCTTGAAGGGGCTCTCCTGTTACCTCTACACGGTGGGGGGTGGTCACTGCCAGGAGCTCACCTTGCAGGTCTCGTAATCTTTGCGGATGTAATGCAGGTGGATGAGCCAGTTCCTGCGTTCCAGGATGGGCAGCTCTGGAGCTGGGGTGAGGTCAAAGGTCAGGTCAAATCAAAGACAGCAAGTCAGCATCTGGGCTCCTCAGACGAAGACGGGTCGAGCTAAATGTCCATACCAGCCCCCCAGCCAACAGGGGCAAACTTCTACTGAGTACCCATATTTAGATTTATTTATTTTCGCACGTGATTTTAACCAAAGCGATATAAATTTTTGATAAAGTTGGGTCAGACAGCCCTTGGAGCAACTGGGAGTTAAGGGCCTGTAATGGTGAAATCACTCTGCCGACCATGGAAATTGTCCCAGCAAGTAATTGATCACACTAACTCGCTGACCCACATATGGCCCATATACTGTCTGAACTGAAAGTGACAATTAATAAAGTTTCTGCCATAATCCTGAAAACCAGCACCAGGCAGCCAGTCACAGCCCACTGGCTGGAGGGGGAGAGGGATCAAGCTTTGATGATAACACTTATTAACATGGGCAGCAACAGCCAGTCTTGGTAAGATGTTCTGGTTGTCAAGGTAACCAGAAGGGTTCAGTGCAGAGTGTTTGTAAGAGCAACTGCAGACGGATCAAGGAAATGCACACGGCAGCATCGTCGCTAGCAGCACAGCGCGGGAACAAGATCACTCTCAGCAAAGTCTTCCTCCCCATAAAAGGGGGAGTCTGGCCTCCACTCCACCAAACAAAGCGGCTTTCACATCCTCGCATGGCACGGTTGGCAAGTCGCAGATCCGCTTTCTCACAGCAGGGGGCGAGGCAGAGTTGCCTTTCATCCCCGACCAAAGCTGTCTCAGCGACAGATCTTACGGCCTCCTTTGTGTTCTTCGGATCAGACTTAAAGCTGCTCTATTTCTGGCAGGGTTCCATACACACCCTCTCCCCATGCCTGCTTCGATCTCCACCCCCAAAGAAACTGGCAGAACCATACATCCCACACAAGACCCCATCCTTCATAAAACAGTACTCCCATCAACCACCAGGTCTGTGCACCGGAGCCCAGCCCGGTAGGACATATCAGTCACAGGCTGTGGACATCTAATTCAGTGTGAACTTAAAACCAAAAAGGAGAGATCATACAAACTCCGGCACAGCACACTGATCCAGCACACCATCCAGTCTCAACAAAGTTTAATAATAAATAAAAGGGGATAATGCAATAAAGATGTGAAGCCAAAGCTACTTATGGATTCAGGCTCATTATTTTTTTGCAAAATCAGAGACTAAGGGCGCCATCTTCAGGAAGCTGTCGTATTTCTGGTAATCCCACAAATTTATATTCTGCAATTGTACAATATGTAATTGAATGCAAACTCACTGAAAATAATTATATAATGATTAGAAAATAACTGTAAATTGAGTCTCAAGTACTGCAGACTGCATACTGGAAGACAGATTTTAAATTTAAAATTTTGATACAAGCAAAATTCATAGCACAATCTCTTCTCAAATTATCTTTAGTTCGAATCCAATAAAAATACAGTGAATCTTAAGCTCTAAAATACACAGTCGGCGCTGTCAGAACACAGTGAAGCAGAGAGTCCCTCCTACAGATGGTCACCACATTCATGGAGCACACTCACCTTTCTTTGGGCGGGTCTTCTTGCTGTCCATAACCAGAGAGGATACAGAATCCTGGAAAAGATCAACAGATGCATTTGAAACCCTTCCCTAGGTTGCTTAAAGAGACGCAAGCTACAGAAAGTTTCAAAAGTCCAGTAGTGTACCACAGCTGGGTTCCATTCAGGTAAATCACTGTGAATACCACGTGACCACGTTAACTGTATTACTGCAGTGAAGTGTGTGCTGTGTTTGGGCTGATAATAATGCGCTGGGGTTTGCCTGGATTAGACAATGTCCTAATATACGTAAACACGTCCTGAGGCTGTGCTCGAGTACAGCAGGTTATACGGTGGTGAAGGCACTGTACCTAAATTTCAATACTGAGACTAATGTCTTTCTTTTAAATAGACATAAATAGACCGAGCGTAAATTAGTATAATCCTCTTAGCCTGGAAAGGCAGAATGTACATCTTTTTTAAAGAGACAAGGAGATTCATTTTTCTGTACCCCATATAGATCCAACGTGGGAATTAGTAATTACATTTTGTAAATATCATTAAAGTTTCCAGCTTCTCAGCTCTTTACTGAAAGATCGACCACACTTCGTGCTGCTTATTTTTTGGAAAAAATCGCTAAAGACACAATAAAACTGAAAAATCGGTGCACCTAAAACACGCAGTCTACCAAGGCAGCATTCTTCATATTCCGACCTGGCTGAACATAAGTGCGACTTATTAACCTAAAAACAATACAATTTCATCTCCATTTTAAGCTGAGGTACACGTTCAAACAGCCCTGAAGAAGCTAATACTAGGTATATAAAATCTTACTAGCTTTAGCCTGTGGGCTTAATAAAATATAAAGTACATTTGAAAGAGTATGTGTCGGTGGCAACTTGAGACTGGCGGGCAAGCTAAGCACGAAAACACAAAATATTTATTTATGCGCGATAAGACTGCCGCATACTGGACGCGGCGCTTTTCTGAGTCTTACCGTTCGAGGTTCCTCCTCCGCCATTTTCCAGGGGATGAAAACAGGAAGTTGTCAGCTCGTTGCCAAGGTAACCTATACTACGGCCCCCGAGTTCCGGTAAAGGTCGTCCCAATGTGTATTGGGCGAAGGGCTCAAATGTAATTGTACTTTATTAGTTGAGAGCTTGAAGTGTTCCAACTCTGAAATACGGATACGTTATACATTTAACGGTATATGCATCTAGGAACTGTGATAATCATTCCTCCAAGAAAAAAATATTAATACTCATTTCAGCAGAGGCAATCACATTATAAAATACACAGCTTTCACAATTCCACTATAACGTGCTATTCTTATTTTAAAATATTTAGGCATATTATACAAGATATTAAACATTCTTTTAATGGGACCACAAAAAAACACTAACAGCAAATTATTCCCAATAATATGCCTATTATGAAGATTACTCCAAAAACATGAGTGGCTTCCATATTATAGTTTAACAGAATTGGAACATAATTAGGTACCAAAATGCTAACCTTGCCTTAAAACTAAATATATTATGAAACAAACTAATCCTGTTAACTGGTCTGTTGCTTAAAATTACCATTTGTTAACCATAATAAACAAGGGAAAGTCCCTCCTTGACAACCAAACCAGAAATATATACCCCATTCAATTGGGTTAGTCAAATTAATTTTATACATCACATTCATGTTGCCGTGAAAACGTTTTTGCAGATTTCCTCAGTAGACAAGATTGAGGATAAGTTTCATTCATTGAAGGATAACCTTTTCCTACATATACCACCCATGTGGAAAAAGTACAAATTCAAACTAAACTAAAATATGCAAAAAGCATAAATACCTTTTCACAACACTATATTTCAATTACCAAATGCTTTTGTCCAAACTCACAAGTGAGGCAAATGGCATATTAGCAAACATGATACAGCTCTCATAAGAGACAAAGAAATGTTTGTAAAGCCATTAAGGTTCCCAAGCAAGCTGTCCACACAATAAACACACATCCCATGAAGACAGTTTTATATTTTCTTTATTAAGACAAACGTCACAAAGTCTTACACCCCTCGTGGTGTCTTGAAATTCATTCCAACGGTGGGCTGGGTGACCTGCAGGTTGGACAGGCTGCCAAAGTCCTGGGGAAACCAAACGGAGAATGAGTGACGCCACAGCTGACATGTCACAGTCAGTGGCTTGTGAGGTTACTTAGTCAGTGCCATCAGACTGTCTGCACTAGACAGCTAGACGAACATCAAGTATCAAGGATGTAATCAATTTTAGTTGGGACACACATTTAGACTGCCATACTATAAACAGCAAAAAACCAGGGGTGAGTTTCTCGAAGACTTCTTAACGCTACATTGTTTGTTAGTTCTCTTTTAACACAGAACTTACGAACGACATAGCGTTAAGAAGGCTTCGGGAAACTCACCCCAGGTCAGTAGAAATTTCTTAAAATGAAGGCCTAGACCGGTTAACATGAACATCCTCTATACAAATGTCTGAAAGATACAGGGTTTGAAAGGAACAGAGCTCCCAAACAAACACGGGAAAGACTTTCAATTCACTCTTCCTGCATTATCAATGACCTGGCAACAATCATACCACAGTCACTTTCGATACAGGATTTTAAGAAGGCAAACTTCGCAGACATCCAATCCACGACCATCAAACTCATTTATGGGCTCATTCAAGAAACTCACCAGCAGCTTCAGCATTTCCTTAGTGTCAGGATCCACCTCGATGAGCTCCTGGTCCAAGGCAGAGACCTAGAACCATTGACAATAAAGATTAAATGTCCTGAAAGCAGTAGACGACAACACCGAGGGATAATATAAAATCCATTAAGGGATAGAAGAGCCACAAAGAAAAATGTTTGAGAGATACAGGGTTTGACAGGGATGTAGCTCCCAGCAAACACGGGAAAGACTTTCAATTCACTCTTCCTGCATTATCAATGACCTGGCAACAATCATACCACAGTCACTTTCGATACAGGAACAAGGCACTTTGTGTAACAGTAAGAAACTTTTAAATGAAAAACAATGGGTGGTTATTTCTGGAAAATTTCACTACACTCAATCATACATGCAAACCTTAAATACATATTTATGCCAACGAAAGCACTTATGGGTTCAGAACAAAGATGGTGGAGGATCAGAGAGGAGAGCAGATAAAAACAGCCCCCAGTCCATGGTGTGCAGGCGTGAGGGAGCCATGAGTGGCTGGACAGGACACTGACCTCGGGGACATAATTGTCCCTCCTCTCCCTCTCCTCCTCCTGCAGCTTAATGGAGATGCCCCTCACAGGACCCCTCTGGATCCGCTTCATCAGATGGGTGACATACCTGGGCCGGGTGAGATCGTGTTACCTTCCCACGTCGACACAGCACATTCTGCCTAACCCCCACATCCCATCCTCCACTACCCCTAATCCAGCAGCCCAGAACTTGCTGAACTCACCCCGCGATCTTATTGCGCAGCTTCTTGCTGGGGATGATGGCGATCTCCTCGCACACCCGCTTGTTTGTGTGAAAGTCATTGCCCAAACGAGTGTAGTACTTCTCAATGATGACCCGGCTGGCCTTTTTCACCGTCTTGGTCCTGACTCGTCCCTGCAGAAAAAGCGACACAAGCTTCGGTCAGGCCACAAATACGACCGCATGTGTGAAAGACATACGGTTTGACAGAGACGGGACTCCAGTCACACACGAGAAAGGTTCTCATCTCGCTCTTCCTACGTTACCAATGACATGGCAACCATGACACCAGTCACTTTCGACACAGAATATTTGCTATGGTCCATTTTAGACATAGCATCCCTTTGCAGATAACTAACGGTAATCATCATCTCAACCAGGACCCCAAGAAATTGTTGAAGTCACCGTGTCAACTGTGTGATTAATGTATAAGACATATAGTACAGAGGACTGTAAAAAATCCACCATCACACTAACTAGACGTAAAAATAATAGGAGACGCTAGCTACTTTAGACAAAATATAACACATGCAAAAAACAAACAAAAAGTAATCGGCAAAGTCTTACCATTTCTACTAAACTTTAATTTAATTTGAGTTAAAAACCAACGAATACTAAAAATCTAAATTAAGCCCCAATACGACGCGTCCGTCATCGGCAAAAATAGCAGTAAATTACCATTACAAACGGAATTTACTAAATCAACTCACAGCGCGACATAACAACGTGACAACTTGCTTAAGATGCTATATAAACATATATCTGGCAAATATAAGCCAAGGATTACGATGGATTTAGATCGGAACACCGTCCCAGGGATACCCACCATGTTGAATCAGGTTAGTAGAAGAGGCCGGAAAAGCGCCGATGCGGAAGTTTAACGAGCGTCCCGGAAGTGAATGCTGGAAAAAAAATATTACCTTGTACTGCCAACTCGCGGCGGGGCTGACTCATTAATCCCTAGGTCAAGTAATGCGCTTTATGTCTTTACCAAGAAAAACAAATTGACCCCAGATAGTCGGCATTTTTGCTCCCTCCCAGCTCCCAACACACCTGTACCATGTATTCAGTGTTATTGATTGCTTGGTTTAAGCATGGTGGCAGCTGGGAGGGAACACAAATGTGGACTGCTGGGGGTCCCGGAAGACTGGGATGAGAAACATTCTCAGCACGCCACCTCTCGGAGCTCCGACTACTGACAGAATTCAGAGCAGAGGTAGGTAATTCAGCTACAAAGAGTTAAAGTCCACACTAAAATTTTGCTTCAACCAACTAGTTCAGTATAGAGTCACAGTCACAGGGTACCCAACTGATTAGTTGAAACATAATCTTGGTCTGGACTTTTGCTCTCTGGACCTGAACTATACCCAACTTTGATTAAAAGCATATACTAAGTCTTACAGTGCACAATTCTGCCTTGACTGCAAAATGAATATTTTTAATCCTGGTCCAGGATTCCGTGTGCGTGGAGCCCAGAATTGTTCTTACTTATATGCAATTCCATAATATATCACGAAGAGGCACGTTGCATTGTATCGAAGATGTTATAACCAAGTTTCATACTTTCTATACACACACAATATAGGTTTTGGTAAAATTATAAATCAGACTGTCTCCATAATTTTTTGCATCATACGGGGTCGTTTAAGTATCTCGGGGTCTTGTTCACGAGTAAGGGAAGGATGGAGCGGGAGATCGACAGGCGGATCGGTGCAGCGTCAGCAGTGATGCGGGCGCTGCATCGGTCTGTC
>JAODKC010000021.1:21777107-21789263 GCA_026777985.1 Mormyrops attenuatus | reverse complement strand
CACCCTAATCAGTAGATTTTACCACTGGCATCGCACACTTTGATTAGTATATTATTGATGTTCCATTGTTTTTCATTCCCTCTTTTTTCTGCCTGCTCCTAAAATATCTCCTATGGTCCACTAGGGGACCTCCTATCCATGTCAGCCTAGGACCACCAGAGAAGTTAGTGCACCCCTGGTTTCCCAGGCCACCGGCCCTCATTAGACCAGCTCAACCTGAAATTACCAGAACTTCAACCTGGCCAAGTAAGTGTCTGCATATGCATATATAATAATTTTTTATATGCCTTGTGATGGACTGACATTCCATCCAGGGGGTCTCTCTGTTTCCTGGTTAGGTTCCTGGCTGTGCTAGGTAAGTGGTTGTCGGAGATGCATGGAAGATTAATTAAATTTCACACCGGTGTGTCCGCTGTGATGCCACACCTTCACAAAGACCATCATCACTTTGCCCAAGGCACCTTTACCGTAACAAATGTGTACACAAGCAACGTACGTCATTAACAGGCATCATGAAAGACCGCTACCACAGGGCTAGGAAACATTTCCTCTCCCACCAGGACAAAAACCCCTTATTGGCTGTATTTGTTTTTTCACCCTTCGGGGTCACAGTATTCCCGTACTTTGGAGGTCAGATGCGTCTCTCCACAGTTGCGTCTCATACAGTCGGTAGGGGGCGCGCTCCGTCACATCGCTTTTGTGCGGAGGATGAGCAGATCAGCGAAGTTCTCGCAAACTCCAAAATCCCTCGCTTCGAACGGATCTCCTCCCCGTTCAGGTGAACTGGACTCCTATGCTACCAGTTTCTGTCGAGGATGAACATACATGTTCATGTAAATGCATGAAATGTCCCATATCACTTTCACAAAATCCATTTCATTATATACTAATAATAGACATAAGATAAAAACATTTACATTATATTCTAAGTATCGCCTGTACGTTCGGGTGAGATTAATTACCTGACATTCTGTGGTGGGTGGATTCATGGCTAAAATCTGACTTTATACCAAAAATGTATAAAGTCCCTTGTGATTCGGGACGTTAAAAGCATCTTCGTAAATTATAGTTAAAACAAACAAATAAACAAACAAATAAATAAATAGTGAAAAATAAATACATCAACGCATCAGGAAAATGCTGATCTTTACCGATCTCGACTTGGACTGACCCAAACATCTATTTTCATTTATTATACATGACCAAACAATGATTCTTCAAAAGCTTCCTGTGTTTTTTATGCTATTGATTAGCCTACATGGAGGATCAGGTAGGGTGGAGAACACGTGATGACGTAAAGTTAGGTCTCGGTGAGGAGGCGGCGGTGCTGTGCCGGTTCAGCACTGTCATGTGATTGTTAGGATCGGGGCGGACGTAGCCTGACAGCCTCGGGTAGTGATCTGGGCTGTGATCTCAAAGCGAAGGTGGACAGGGGATTTTGCCCCCACCCCCTCGTAATGTCTCAGGCTGTTCTGCTCTGTGGACGGCTGCCGAAAACTTTACGCTGAAGACGGATCGCGCTTGGGATGTGTGGAGAATACTTCAGCCGGGCAGCCTGCCTCCGAATGAAAGACTGACAGAAAACTTTACCGCACCGGCGGGGGAGAGAAGGTAAAGAGTAGGGCGCTCAGTGGCTGTGGGTCTCCGGTTAATGCCGGGAGATGGAGGAATGCAAAATATCCGTGTGGGTCTGCAGAGAGGAGAAGTTGATATCCGGGCTGACCCGGCGAACTACCTGCGCCGATGTTGTCAAAGTGCTGTTTGAAGATCAGAGCTTGAAACGGGGCGCTTCTGCGTCCATACTCACCGGCTCAGCCCTCTCCTACTGCATCGTGGAAAAGTGGAGAGGTTTCGAGAGGATTTTGCCCAACAAGACAAAAATCCTACGCCTGTGGACCGCATGGGGAGACGAGCAGGAGAACGTGAGGTTTGTCCTGGTGAAGAATGAGGCGTCCCTAGCCAGCAGCGGACCCCGGAGCGCCGAGGCGCGGGTGGTCCCCAGTAAGGAGAGCCAATGCGTCTGCAAGGGAGAGGCTAAATGCACGGCGACTTCCATCCAGGAGAAACAGCGTCGGATCGTCAGGAAGGCGTTCAGAAAGCTGGACAAGATTAATAAAAAGAAAGAAGAAACACTGTCCAAGGACGCTTCTTCCGTAGAGAAGATGGAAACTTTGGTGCATCTCGTTATATCGCAGGATCACACTATCCGACAGCAGATCCAGAGGATCAAAGACCTGGATAAGGAGATCGACAGGTACGAGGCGAAAGTTCACTTGGATAGGATGAAGAGGCACGGCATCAACTACGTGCAGGACACGTACTTGGTCGAGCCAAGGCCTGGAGTGAACCGAGCCGGAGACGGCGGAGAGCCGTGCTCCGCAGAGGCTCTCTCGCGGTTTGAGGAGTACACCAGCAGGTGCGAGCAAGTAGTGGAACTTCAGGAGGTGCTGGCAGAGCATGAGGCGCTGATGGAGAGCATTACAGCGGAGATCCAGGAGGAGCTCAACAAAAGGTGGATGAAACGACGGAAAGAGGAGATGTCCGCTAAGGACCAGGACAGCTGCGGAGAAGAGGCTACCATGAAGGTGACAAGCGTCTCCTCCAACACAGAGGATCAGGAAACCCCCCCGGGAATAGATACAGAAAACGAGGTGCTTTTGGACGAAGACAGGATCAAAACTCAGCTGGACACCTGCTTGTACATCGGACTTCGATTGAACGCGGACTTGGAGGCAATTAGGAGTGATCTGGACATGAGCCAGGAGTTGTGGGAAGCGAAAGAGAAAGAATTCGCGAATCTGCTGGAGAGGGTGCGCTCCATGGATGCTGGGGGTGCCAAGGAGGTTGGGGACGCCGGCGAGAGAGCCTCGGCCGGAGCGCAGAACCAGCTGCCGCCTTCGCTGAAGCCGAGCGGATGGACGGAGGAGGCGACCTGCGGAGGGGATGGCGAGGACTCGGACACGGGGCTGAGTTCCCTGCACAGCCAGGACTCAGACAGCGCGGCTGTGTGCGAGTCCTTGGTATAAACCCGAGACTCCGCGAAACAAGACGAAGGATCCCGGTAACAAGGGGTTCGGAGGTATAATAACAGTTTGTCTAAAACATTCGCCAGTGCAATCACACAACATTGCATGGCGACTTGTTATTCATGCAAAAGTCGGGGAATGGAATGTAATTTCGTTATTCTGTAAATGCGAACCACAGGTGTTATTTATGACAAACGTGCAGAGTTATGGGGTAATAAACGACTGCATTGTATCTGCAGGAAATCGAAGTTTTGCAATGTGGAGCAACCTGTTTTTAAACAGATAAAGTTGTTCTATGATTAAGGGGGCTGGCAGTACGCTTCTCAGCATTTTGTGGCAGCATTATAAACAGTCTTATAAACACAGTTTCAGATCGCGGCGTCTGTCCTGAGCCGTCATAACTTAATTGAAGCGTATCTTATCTGAAAAATAAAGGTAATCCGCAATGCAAACAGCTAAATCTTGCAGTAAAGTGTGTTTCCTTGAAGTTAACTGATGTTTGTGTCAGTGTAATGGAGGATGGGATCTGCCATGCTGCATCTTCTCCTGATTAATCAAACCCCAAAATCCTGGTGCCAGATGTCATACTCTTTAGACAGCTGGGCCTGTGGTGTTGATGTCAGTGTCCATCACCCGTCTGCTTGCTTTAGAGTTTAGCTTTTTCTTCAAACAGGAAATATCACCACTACACACTCTAACACTCTCAAAAACACTTACCTTAGTTACACCAAGCCTACATTTACTGAAAAAAATAGCGTTTATTATGGACTTTGTACTGACTAAGTCTTATTCTGTCCCATTTATTCTTTATGGGAATTTGTTGTACAAGAAGTAGACCCATTCATCTTCGCCAGCCTGGAACCTATTCTTGGATGCGTAGGAAATGATGAAGGGGGCACCGACTATAAAAGATTCACGGCTTGGGGCTACATCAGCATTTTATGTATTTGTGTCTGAACCACAATGTACTTTAGCATCTTGGTCACCTCCAGTCACCGTCCTGTGATTTTGGCTTAGCGCCACCTGTAGGTAAAGCCTGCAGCAGGGCAGTGGGTAATTGCTTTTGGTCACTTCGATCCCTGCCCTGGCCCTTGGCGGCCAAAGCCTCCTCTTGCTGATCAGGTAGTAGCAGCTAGCTGAAGGTTTGCACCATTTGTTTCTTTAGTTTGTCCTCAGCAGAAGTTTAAAAAGTCTCTCGACCCTGTACTGGCACGGATAGGGGAGAGCCAGAAAGGCTCACATTCCTGCGGGGAAAAGGGCTGAAAAACAAATGAAAGATGAATAAATAAGGATTAGGGAGGAGATGAGAGAAGTGGGACAAACAGGTGATATGGTGAGAAGGAGCTGACTGGGTGAACAATGCCAGGGAGGTACAGGAGGAAGGAAAGGACGCGCAGACACAATGCTGTGTAACGCAGAGGCAAGTAGACATGCAGACACAATGCTGTGTAACGCAGAGGCAAGCAGACATGCAGACACAAAGCTGTGTAACGCAGAGGAACTTAGATGCACAGACACAAAGCTGTGTAACGCAGAGGCGCATAGACAAGCAGAAATGCAGACACAGAGACACACATGCGCAAAGCTGTGGAAAACGGGCGCAGCTTCCATAATGCAGTATAATTATCTTACAGGGAAGACAGAGTGAGACTGGGGGTTAAAAAATATCTAGCTTGGGGGGGGCAGTTTCTACTAACATGAAGGGGGCAGGGGTGCAGTATCAGCTGGTAACCAAGCTCATTATCAGGCACTAAAACAGTCTAGTTTCTTTTTAAAAGCATCATGACTTATTTTAAAGCACTGCTGAAGGTGTCTTTGTGGGGACCCCAGAGGTGTGAGGCCACAGCGCCACCTACCTGCTATGCTTTAGATGTAAATACAAAGCAGCGTGTTGAGCTGTGGGAATGAGGGGTGATCATCTGGGAGCTGCTACGCAGACCTGCGGGGGCAGGAAAGCCTAATCAGGCCCAGACTCTCCACTGACAGATGTGCAGGGAATCAGCCTGGGGGGATCATCACGAGCGCAGTTAAAACACCTGACAGCTAGAGGAATTTATTAGAAAGTGGATGTATGTGTGTGTGTGTGTGTGTGTGTGTGTGTGTGTGTGTGTGTGTGTTTGGGGGGGGGTTAAGTGAGGTGGAGCTGTCCAGTTCCCCCCAGGCTGTCCTGGTTTGTGGCCCAAGTTTACTGGAGATCAGAAGAATTACCAAGTAAACATCACTCTCACAGCTTGGAAATTCAAATATTTTTCTCTTTTCACTCAGGGGGACCAACTAATGGGTTTGGAGTTAAAATATCACTTCCTACTCTTTTGGACCATGGTCTGATGACCACAGCATGGGTGATGTGTTTTCAGGTTCAAGTACCGGTTCTATCCAGATGATGGAGTGTCGTAAATGGGCAGACAGAGCAGCCCCACCCTGTCGTGTTTGCTCTGGACCTAAACATCAGTCAGCCAGACACCTCTCAGGAACCGAATGTTTGTCGACGCAGCGAGTTACGGGTCAGTGACTTCAAAAGCTGGCTGAGGAGTGCGTGGGGGCAAGAATAGCCGTGTCGTAAGAGAGCGAGGGGAAGACATGTGCTGCAGGAAACAGGATGGAAATCCCCAGTGTAATGGGAAAGCGACGTGTCCTAATCCAGCCGCGGTACCTGTGAGTCGGAGACAGTGACAGTAAAAGCCCATTGGACTGATATACTTATTAATTACGCCAAAGCACACTCATTACACACTGATGCTTGTTGTGCTGCAGGACCTATTACACAATATTTCCATGGCAACCAGACACTTGAGCACAATGACAAAATCCACAAGATCAAAGTAGTTTTGACAATACAACCTTGTAATCACTGTAGTGATCACTATTTCAATGTACCGCTTGAGCAGGGTCCCCCAGCTGAACTTTTTCATTCGTTCCGATCCCACCCACTGTCCAAGATTGACTGACATAATGTGGCGCTCTGCAGTTGGCCAGCAGGGCTAATTTTGTAGCTACACACATGCTTTGCACCGCACTGCACTTTAAATAGTGTAAATTAATGTGTGTATTCCAGTATTTATGTTAATAATAAATAACTTAATCGTGTGATGTTTGCCACTGAATGTGTGTGTTTCGTTAGCATGTAGCCGTGAGTGTCGTTTAAATTGTTGGCTTCTCTCTTTATGTCACTGCTGGTATTAAACCAATAGTGGCTGTCAATAAAGAGAGCAACTTCCATTTTAAAACAGCTATCATCTCCTTTAATAAAAAGACTCGCCACGATATGTATATTTGTCTTCTGTATGTGGGTCTGCTGCATCAAAACCATTCTGCGTCCTCTTGGCTTGTAGCATGATGTAGAACAAACAAGGCGACAGCATTGTTCTAAGTATAAAATAGACTGTTCCCATCACAGTCTTCAATTTCATTTTGTCTGGATGTTGTTTGAAGTATACAGCCACCTTTAGGATCCCACTGGAAGCTCCCAGTTCAACCAGCTCCCAGATCTGAACATTAATGGGGGGAGGGTGTTTGGGGGTGATCCAACCTAGCAGGTACATACCAGAGAGGTTAAACATTCACTCTGGTAAATGTGTCTCCAGCTCCCTTCAAAGCCAAACCACTGTTCCAGTACATTCCATGACTTCTTTCAGCTTAATAGCACACACATACACATGCATGCTCACACTTAAACTGGTTCCTTAAAATGAATATTTAGTAGACAGTCAAAACAACAGCTGGATGTGTGGGGACAACTGGGGCTCAATGTCTGAGTTCTGGTACTGGTGTGTGGCTCTGAGGTTTAGGATGCCATGCTTAAGATCCGAAGGTTGTTGGTTCAAATCCCTGGGGTCAGCATAGTGATTTCACTGTCGAGCAAACTCTATTGCTCCCAATTGCTGGCTGGCCCAGCTTTCTCAAATGCATCTTGCTTTAGATAAAAGTGTCTACTGGATTAATTAAAAAAAGGAATATATATAGAAAATAATGGACACAACAAGCTGGCTCCAACCTACAAGCTTGGGTTCAAACAGTGGCTGCAAGTCCTGCTGGAGAGCAGAAGAATACATGACACAAGCTACAGTTTCCAAAATACTTGCAGGAGAACTAGATGCAGGTCACAGGAAACATTCAACATATCCGACAAATGACTTCTTAACAGCTCTGCCGGGATCCTCTGGGCTTGATCACACCACTGTATTCATAGACGCTGTTTGTCTTTGTAAGCTTCCAGGTCATAGCTTTCAGGGGGACTGAACGGGATTGAAGATTTCTGCCGGCATTCTGTTGCCCGCCATAAAGATGAGCCTCAGTAACAGGTTTAATGCTAATAGACTACTTTCTGTGTCCCAGGATAATGTGTAACACTAATAGTTTGTCTGTAATCTTGAAAAGCAGGGAAAGTCTGATCTCAAAAGTATTTGGAAGGCCGGCTTTATGTAACATCAACAGGGTGCCTGGTGCTTGTGGTACTGCTGGGAAGTGTTTGGCTCTGAGACAGGCTAAATTTCACACTAACAGCCCATCCTGAGTGTACGGGATGTGCGTTAGCGGTAGCATTAGCAGGCTTACTGCAACGTTAATGGTGCAGCCTCACTGTGCGGTAGGGAGGGCAAGGGAAACCAGGCGATCTCCTGGGATCTCATGGAGATAAGAAGGTGTAGATGCAGCAGACGCCCATCACCGGGGGAGTGACCACGCTAGGGCAATGAATAATGGAGGTCATTTTCCAGAGGCTTGCAAACACAGAGAGGCAAAACCCAAACAAGGGAAAGAGACAGAGTCATGCTAGAGACAGTCCTGCATACCGCGCTCAACGTCAACACATGACTTGAATTACACACTGTCCATTATTTATTCTTCTCCAGTCGATAATTGGACGTCTTTCTGAAGTACAGACTGAAACACAGCTGAATTTCTCATGAGCTGTTAATAGTCAAAGGGCTGTTCATCCTTACCTCAAATTCTTACCCATGGGCCAATTTAAATGACCTTGTTTTACAGGTTTTTCTTTGGCTTTCCAACACAGAGGCCCAGCAAAGACTTTACGCAAATTTTTCCTCCCTTATATGCACACAAAATAATATCGCATTAAACATCATTCATGTTAGTAGGATATCAGAGTGAGTATACAACTCAAAACAACACTGGGATGCTTTTTAGCAGACCCCAATCAGCACTTGAGTGTCCTGGAATATGATATTTGACGTTCGTTAAGACGTGCCTTGGAGCTTGCTAACGAATCAGTACGACTTGAGAAGGTGAGATGCCTTCAGCGTTGGAGGGTCGTCCTGCTTCTGGACATGCCTGCACTTGTCCGTGTTTGTTTCAGGAGAACCAGGATAATGGTGGGGTGTGGCGGCAGTTTTCCTTGCCTACCATTGGTAGGGAAATGAGGGTATGAAGACAGGAACATGACTTTGGGGAAAGTCTGTCTGCTTCTTCCCTGTAGGGATTTCGTGTTGCCAGGCAGGTGGACCGTAAAGATATGACACCAACCTTCAAAGGTTGTAGAACGTCACATGGGATCCAGGCCACAATCCAGGATGGAATCCCCATCCTGCACATCTTTCTCTTAGAATCAAGAAAGGAGAGCGAGGAGCAGACATGTCACTTCTAGAGCATTCTGTATCCGTCTAGTTAGCTAGCATCAGAAACATCATGTCCCAGGAAGGGTTAGTGGGCTGGGAAATACCACAAGAGATGCCTTGAGGATTAAACATATACTGCTGCCGCTCACAGGAATCTAGCCCACACTATGGATTCGTCTGACGGCACAATAACACTGGATAAAGTCACTGATTCAGCACCAGGCCTGTTACTCTTGGAGCAGACCACTGTGATCTGACAATGGGCATGCAAGGTCTACAAAGTCTCGTCCATTTTGACACCAAAAACATAACCGGGACCTGCTCATTCCCAAAGGCCGGACGAGAGAGGAGCAGAGGGGAGGTGAGGGAGTTCATGTGCTGTCCTGAATTCCAGAACACTCAGGAAGTGGCCCTTGCACAATTACAGTTTAAACCAAGCTGGAAATCAGAGTTAATGTTCAAGCCATTTACCCAGATTCCCCCAGACTGGCTATTTACTTTTAAAGTGTATGGAGTAAAAATCACCTCTGGACACCTTTCACCTTCCGGATGGTTCTCTGAGAAACACTTAGAAAGTCCAGGCTTAAACCAGTTTACCTGAACTCCATAAAATCTCCCAGATAATTTCCACACGAACACGTCAGTTTCCTTCTCTTTACTGCTTCCTGGACCTCCAGACCAAACTTCATAGGCTCCACGGGAAATAGGAAGTCCTGACCATGTCTGTCATTTGACCTGTGGATTCCATCATCTCTAGGCAGCACATCTATATTCCTCCAAATGAGAATACAGAGTGATAAATACACCTTAGTTCACCACTCAAATCCCTGTGGTCAGTCCCTTGATTCTTCCAGTGTGGATAAGTATAGATCTCTCAGAGGTTCGCTCCTCAATTGAAAGTCACAGGCTCCCACTGCCTGAACCAAAATCATGATGAAATTCTGAAATATGCTCCTATTTGATCAAGTACACAGCAAAGGACCCTAACAACCTGACAAGGCACGGCCTTCAAGTGTCTGGAGGTTCTGAGAACTGGAGAAACAAGGCATTATTTTTACGGGCAACAGATTTTGCCCAGAAGACAGGTAACGGCACTGACCTTCATAAAATCTTATAGGAAGGAAGAAAAGCAGACATGTCATCTAAAAGCAAGGCAGCTAAATGTGAAAATTAATAGCGAGCAAGCAAGCGAAGTCAGCTAAGCTAACAACCTTATCAATGGCTGTGCTCATTCGCTGATGTTTTGCAATTCATCCCAGTGTGTACACATGCTTTAATCTGGCTCTAACACTCATTTCCTAAAAGCATCACATGCATGGTTTTAGGAAGTTAGTGGAAGGTGAGGAGCAGAAGACTCCACATCTCCATCTCCTACCTCATTTGTTTCCCTTCCTTGTCACGAAAAAAATATTCTAGCTGCGGCAGCCAGTTACTCGCAGCACTATGGGGTCTTTCCCACGGCCATGAGGCAGGTTCCAGGGTCGGCCTTCTCTGTTTGTTTCCAAAACACCCTTTCATTAGAGGTCAATGGTGGAGCGAGCTGAGAAAAAACATTCAGGGGTTATGTGGCAATATACAATTTAACGAAAAACCAGAACTGTATCTTTCTGCAGAAGGTGATGACATGAAAAGCATAGAAATGTGTCACTGCAGAAGGCAAAGACTGAGAACCAGCAGTATCTCCTGCCAATGGTGTATGTCACCCAATTGTGACATGGTTACTTTCAACATGAACACGGATTTTAGTAACAGATAGAATGACTGAGTAATACGTTAGGATCATGGGCACCAGACACAATGACGTTATTGTGTCCAACGGTCAACAAATCTACATGCTCTGGCAGCAACCGGCATTTTCCATAAACGATGAATGAATGAGTGACAATTGATTAGATTATATTAGACTGGGAAATAAATATTTAATTTCAGAGCTGTTAGACAAACAGTAAAACCCAGGCTCATGATCACTGACTACAGACATTAACAATCCAGGAAAGACTGAAGATGTAAGTGCACCTCAAATGCACTAAAGATCCCTGTAGCATCTAGTGGAAAGCTTGGGTGCATTTATATGACAGAGTGGAGAAGAGGAGCAGTTGGTGTGTTTTCCTTCTGCAGAAACCCTCGGGGACAATTGTGTGACAATGTAAAACCACCAAAGAAGCACAAGAGAACTTAAGCCAAAGCAATTTCCACAAAACACTTACGGTTCACAAATCTTGCTGCACCACGACAAACTTTCAGATGTGGCCAACCACTGGCACCTGTGCAAGGATGATGGTTCCAAGCGGTGGGAGATTTCAGCCCCTAGGCTGTCACACAAGCACAGTAAATGTGATGGCTGAGGCCTGGTCAGATCAAACCTGCCCTCTGGGTTTTGGATCAGGGAGAGCTCATCAAAAGCTGGCGGTAACCAGGCCTGGAAGGTGGTTACGTTCAAGCGTCTGTGCCAGCCTCAGATTCACTGCAACTCCGAAACTTCTGAATTGCCGTAGTGTGCGCGGTTGGGACAACGACCCTCTTCAAGAAAATGAATGGAGAGAGAAAGGAGGGTTAAATGCAACTTCATGCTTTGGGACGGACCATTCAGAAGAGGGAGAGGGGTGGAACCTGGGCTCTATAAAAAGAATGAAACACACATAGATACATTATTTTGGGGGGAATAAACCCCTTTAAAATATTTAGTTATACAGGTTGTGTCTTAAATGTGAGTAAAACAGCAACATTTGCCTTTAGTGACTCCTTATCTGTGACCTGTGGCAGTCTGTTACTGGACAAGGCCGCAGCAACACAAACAAAGCAGTGAGATCTGAAGCTATGGCAGCATTTGTAGCTCTACTAGTATCTCCTGTGAAACCAAGAGTCCTTAACACACTGCACTGTCAGAAAAAGAAGTACCAATTTGTACCTTTGAAGGTACAGTTACTTGTTACTAGCATTGTACCCTCAAGGGTCTGCTAGTTGTACCCTAGCTCTAGGTAAATGTACCTCTAAGGTGCAGAAATGGACTCACAATGAGAAACATTTTTGTACCACCGGCAGTACAATGTTGTTGTTTGTTCCTTGGGGAACAAACTTGTACCTGGGCTGTACCCTTTGTTCTGACAGTATTTAAGAAGGTTTAATCAACTTTAGTTACTCCAGCATTGCGACGCTGCAGGCCTGGAAAACAGGAAATTTAAATGAATACCAAAGTTGCACTGAAAAAACAGGCCAGAAGAACACCTGGGTGAGATCTTTTGAGTGTGGAGCCTGTGGGGCTCTGATCTAGCAAGTAGGAGGCTCATCATTCTTCATCACCAAGACCAAGGTCAGCTTCACTCTGTCAACAGGCACAACCATTACTGACCCCTGATATGGATCTAAAGCGTCGTGAACTGAATGTTTGGAGGGAGCAAAAACATGGACTGTCAGGGAGTCCCCGAGGAGTGGATTGGGAAACACTGATCTAAAGCTTCAGCTCAGGGTGCACACAGGGCTCGCCGGGGGGGGGGCGGGGCCGCGCCGGGGGGGGGGGGGGGGGGGGGGGGGGGGGGCGGGGGGGGGGGGAGCGGCGG
>JAODKC010000021.1:21749514-21768812 GCA_026777985.1 Mormyrops attenuatus | reverse complement strand
CCCCCCCCCCCCCCCCCCCCCCCCCCCCCCCCCCCCCCCCCCGGCCCCCCGCCCCGCCCCCCCCCGCCGGGGGGGGGGGCCGGTCCCCCGCCACCCGCCCGGGGGGCGCGGGGGGGGGTTATAGGAAAGCTGACCATTGAACTGAATTCTGCATCATATCAGGGTCTCCCCAGTGGGTGGAGGTGGATGGAGCAGAGGGTGGGGGTGGTACCTGAAGAAATCCCACTACATCCCTGCACTTATCTGCCTTGCTACAGTAAAGAGAGATTTTAGCACACAGGGTGAACATCTGGCTCAGATGTCAGAAGGTCGCAGCCCCCCCTCCAAAATCCCCCCCTCCCACGGCTGTGTTGGCCCTCCCCTGACAGATTCCCACCATGCCAGTATGCTCTGCCCCAGGCCCTTCTCAGCACACGCAGGACAGCGCCACCTGGCTGCTACACCGGGGGTGCGGCCATAACCATACACATCAGGCAGTTCGTAGACTGACTTTTGTGTGCAGTGGAACAAAATGTTAAACTAAAACAGCGGAATATCTACCTACTGTGTGATTTCCCAACAGACCACTGTTATTTACTTGGCAGAATAGGGACTGTGTGCTTTAAGATGGGTGGGACTAGTGGGCAGAACCAGAGTCCGATTGTTAGTCACTAACAATGGCCCCCCGATCGATTGCTAGCCAAAGAGGACGTTAGGTCTGCCTTTCCTCCCCAGGCCCCCTTTTACAGGTGGAGGGGGCTTCTTATAATTAAAAGGCTCTGGGCACACAATAATCTTCACCAACACAGAAGTGAAGTGGCCCATCAGACGGCACCGCCCCTGTGGCTGCTGCAGATCTACACACTTCCTCCCTTCCATCCTCCTCTGCTTTCTCCCCATCTCTTCCGCTCAGCATACATATAGCTGGCTCCACTGCCTTTGGGACTGGAAATAGCACATTTTGCATGTTATTCACCCCTACAAGAGTGATCATGTGACTATGTTCCCATAAACGTACACAAGAAGCGCTGGGGGGCAGCTATTTAGGAAAGGACCCATTATAAAGATGTAAAAAATGAGGGGTGATATTAAAATGATGACCTTAAGGTGGTGGTTCTGGGGGCTTCATCAAAGTGCACTGAAGGATAGGGCTTCCCAAACTTTTGATGACCACATAACTAACATTGCAACTGGTTACTAACATTGCAACATGTACTAACACTGCAAAAATTTGTCTGTTTTTTTGCTCATGCTTGGGTGTGGGGGGGAGGGCTTGTTTGCAGGGCGTTAGATTGATTAGCAGAGCAGATTTAGTAAGTCTTTCCCCCAGACCCCCTAGTGTTCTGCGGCCCAGTGGAGTATTGGTCGCAGACTGGCAATGGGGGGTTGGGAACTTCAAATATCCACTTGGGAGGGATCCAGAACCAACACTGGGCTGGTGTTGGAGCAGACAAATGTCCTGGCATAGCAGAATCCAGACTTTTCATTTCGGAGCTCAGACCTGACATCCAGCCCCATCCCCACTAAGCACCCCCGACGCTGCCATTCCTACCCACATACATAAACAGGGTTCCCACTTTGCTGATGTTCTGTTCCTTATGGCACTATGAATTTAGATTGGCAACCAAAGAACAGCTCATGCCATAAACCCTGCGTAACCTGTGCGTGGGACCACCAGGGGCGGACTGAAGATCTGAACAGCCCTGGCAGATTCAAGCCCCTGAAAGAGCTAGCAGTACATCTGCACAACGGACGGACTTGTCAGAGCTCAGACAGTCTGCTTTGGGTTTTTCCTGCAGACGGGTTTGGGCTTTGTGGGGGGGGGCGTGTGCTTTTGTAGTTCATGTAATTAGCTCCTGAGATCTACGGTAATGGAGTGGAACGCTGCAGACAAACCTGCAGCTGCCACCGATCGTTACAAGTCCAGCCAACCCAGATGGGTGTTTACACTGGCATCCAAACAGATCTGAGGTCAGTTTAGGAGATTTGCGTGGGACAAAGAAAAAAAAATCCCTGCCACTAGCTCCACAACACAATGGAAGCTATTACAAGGTTACCATGCTGTCTAGACTGAGCGGGGAAGACCACCCGTGTTTAACAGACCACAGCCATGCCAAAAGGCAGAAGATAAGATAAGATAAGATAAGATAAGATAAGATAAGATAAGATAAGATAAGGGATAAATCTCAATGCCAAGAACACAAAGACCGTACTTGTGGTCTTGGCAAGACCGGTCTTGCTAATTTGCCTTCTAAGAATGAACTTGGGGCGCAGTGAATCATGGGATTGATGTCGTGAGGCGGAGCAAGACTACTGTCCTCTGTTCTTGAGTATTGGAACTGGTGTTCAACAATGGAAGATGACATAAAACGGGTACATGAGAACACAAGTACGGTCAAGTACGCATATTTAGATTCCCCCAATATAAGATAAGATAAGATAAGATAAGACAAGCTTTGTTGATCCTGTCAATGCCATTATGATGTTGCCAAGATCAGACATCTACAGCAATTGGGGAGCCTTTGGTGAAACTTCCTGTGCAGCTACAACCCGGATTATCAGGGACCAACACCCCTCCTTTTCCTCTCGACTTACACAACAGCCATGAGAAAACCAGCAGAGCTTGCGAGCTCCCCAGACGTCTGTCTTCAGTGGCGAATTGCAACTTTACTGGCTTGGTGTCTGTCCTCCATCAGGACGGGGCAAGAAAACACGCTCTGAATTCGGTGTCACAAGTCAGCATGGAGCCAAGTGCCTCCAGGACTGTGGGGCAAGACCAGGCAGGTCCTTCAAAGGGGAGCAGCGAAACGGGTCAGGAGGTAAACGCCCAACACCATTGACTGACAAAGGTCTGGGTCTGGCCAATGAAATGAAGCTCAGCCCTGAGGGGATGAGGGACAGAAGCAGAAGGTTTTGAAATGTTTAGGCCTAATCCACAGAGTCTGGGGTCCAGGGTTCAGCTTGACGGGGAGCCGGAGGGCGTTCCCCGCTAATTAGGGAGTGAACGTCTTCAGTGCCAGTTGGCTGGTCCACAGACTGAAGACAGCAACTCGCTACTAATCTCTGGAAAACCTCGTACTGCACCAATGGGATGAAACTGCATGTGAAAGGGGAATTCCTCCCAAAAACTTCCCTCCAGCTGAAATGCGCAGGGACCGTTTTTTTCTCTTTTCTCATGGATTATGGGAAGGGCAGCCGAATATAATTCACCATCATGGCACCGTGGCAAAGGAAGTGGGAGGACTAAGAGAGGCGGGGGGACATGGGGTTAGGGTTAGATCTTCTGGATATTTAGATTTAAAAAGCAGGGGGACAGAAAGATCTCCAACACACAACTGGTAAAGAGCCTCCTGGTGACATCAGAAGCTGAAAAATGCATATATTAAAGTCTGCTTTAGAGGGACAAATTTCTGGAGAAAAATTTTAGGTAGAATTAATCCTTAATGAAGCAGACAAAGCTTTCAGGATGAAGCACTGGCCAGGATAGCAGAGCTGAGGACCACAAAATTTGGAGTTGTAGTTCAGAGGTATTTGACTGTAGCTTTACGTCAAGTCCTTAGGGAGCCTTTGCTGGGAGACCATGGGGAACCAGAAGGCAACAAGAGGGTCAAAGGAGTTACCTCCAAGCCTGTGGAGGAGTTTGGTCAAGGCGTAAAGGAGTTGACCGGTCACGTCCCTGGACAGAAGTGCTTTGTGTTATGAGAAGTAAACATCTCCAAATGGGCTTTTTGTTTTACTGAGGCATTCAACCAACACCTGGAGGGGGGCGGCGATTCAGGAACTGACACATGACCTTTTTTCATTTGCAATGTTAACAGGCTGGTAGAACATTCCGAAGAACACTGTGTGAACATTTTCAGCTGGCTGGAAGTTCATCCGGAGGTCAGGAGAGCCTGAAACAGGGCCAGTTCCAGCAAGGCCAAGGCCCCGTGAGTCAGCTTTGTGAATTAAAAACATGACACCGTGCAGACGCACCTCGTCCTCAGAGAAAACTGCACGGAAACACCCGGAGAATTGACTTTCAAAGCTAAATGGGTCGCAGGCATCTGAACCTTCCTGACATCATGAAAGAAAGACACACAAGTCATTAAAAAGCCCTGAAATCACAATTAAGAACATTCAGCAACAACTGGCAAAGACACTGATGTCGCTTGTCTTCACTGAGGAAAAGTTGCCGTTGGGCTGGAGGAAAGATGGAGATGCCTGGATCTGAATCGGAGGGTGAAGAGAGGCGGCCATAGAGGTCACATCTGCACCTAACCCATGGAGGCAGGGACTCCCCTTCACACCTGTCCAAATGGCAAATAAAGTTTACTTTCATTTTCATCCATCTTTCCAAGCAGCAGCACAGTCTCCTTGTGTCCATCCCAGAAAACACAGGAACACGCAGGTCCCTCACAGCACCCGGGCATAACCATACAGCTCAGTGATTTAGAGATGCTGATTCACTTAATCACATGTTTTATGATTATAGGTGGAAACCAACTTAAACAGAGAGAGAGAAAAAACACACACACACACACTCTAATCCCAAAATGACGACCTTAACCCCTACCCATCCCTAACCTTAACCACAAGTAACCAAACGAAATACAAGACTTTGGGAATTTTTAGTTTTTTGATTGTATTCACAGATCTTTGTGGGGACCTGAAAAAATGGTCCTTACAACGTCAAAATAACAGGTTTTTTTTCACATTGTGGGGGACAGTTACACACGTATACACACACAAAGCCATGAGGATGAACACGCACCCAGATTTGTTGTTTCTCAAAAAGTCTCTTCAGGGCCCCCCGCCCCCTAGTGTACTGACTTTTTGTGGCCAATAGGGAGACCCCTAAGACCTGTGGGGCCCCATGCAAATGCTAGCTTTGAGTGATGGTAAACACTGCCACTGCATGCAGCTCCCACTCAAATGTCCAGCGCATCAGTGGTGTCAGAATTTCAAAGAGTAGGAGAGACTCCACACTAGAGCGTGGTCTGTTGGAGATGCAGGGGGGGCACGACGTCAAGCAGAACGAGGTGTCAGTCAGCACGCCTCCGCCTGGCCACTCAGGAAAGAAAAACGCTTTCAACAAAACAACAAAGCGTTCTCACTGCACCACCGTGCCAATGATGCATTCCGAGCCCAGAATTCCCCCTGGTGCTGAGGCGCCGGCAAGGACGGCCCACAAGGCCCAGCAAGGACGGATGGAATCGGGTTGTGACCCAAAACCATGCAGCTGCATCGAACTCATGAATCTGTGCCTGAAAGACAAGCGGCTGTGCTGAAATGCGCCCCCCGGAGGCCGGTTGCCGCAATATCAGACAGCCTGCCATTCCCAGGGGACGCAAAACCGGGTAGGGGGGCGCTACTAAAGAGCCACATGCTGGGCCGGGTCGCCGCTTCATCCGGACCGGGCTCTGACCGACCGCACGATGCCCTATTACGCCCTGTATAGGCTAACTGGCTGTGCTATGGCACTTCTCTACAGGCAGGAAAAAGAATCAGTGTAGCTTTAAAAAAGCTAAGTGAAATTACCCCCACCCCATCAAAGCGTTATTGAAACTGTCAGCAGCGCTGGGGCACTAAGCAGCCCCTCGCTGCTGAGAAACAAAAGCCTGTTCTGCCTGTGCTCTCCCCCCACCCCCGTAACCACTGGTGCCAACGATGTAAACCCATCCAGAGGGCAGAGTGGGGGCCTTGTGTGAGGACTTACCCCAGGGGTCAAGTACTGGGGTGACATGCTACCCCCCCCAACACCTACTTTGCATGGCAACTTCTGGAACCAGGGTCTTTGGCCAAGCAGAGTACTGGCTACCCATTATCCACAGAATAGTTACATCTCCACTGGGCTCTAGTGCAAGATCCTCATCCCCCGAAAAATGCTCCAGGGGCGCTGGATGGACCCTGCACTCAGACCCCAAGCTTCACTCTCACCTCTGTATATGTGTGTGTCTTAAAAAGCAGAGCATGATGGGATATATGAAAACTAACACATACCAGTGTACCTGTACTCATACTTGTACAATTGGCAAATGAAGTATCATTTCATTTCCATTTCAAATCAGTAGAATATCGCTCTTCACCCGGCTGTCTGTCAGGACCAAGGATGACTCACGGCGGTCTCTGTTTCAGTGTCATTTGGCTTTAAGAGGTGGGTTTCTGACAAAGGTGGTAACTGGGAAGGTGCAGATTCCACTCTTTTGAGGACATCCCGAAAGACATCATCATCAAGGGGTGAGACCATCCAATCATGATGAAGATGACATCATAAGATGAAAGGGCAGGAGAGATCTTGTTCTGGAAGTGGGCCATGATTATGCCTCCATAGTGGTTTGTGATGTCAGGGAATCGTATCTGGGGATGAGATGCAGATCCAGCTTCACACTTGTGTTTGGAGCATGCTCAGACGGGCTCGTACCGTCATCCTCAGGCAAACAGGTGGATGCTCGGAGTACGTGAAGGATCAGCACAGATATGAGCAAATACTCCGCCGCCAGCGCTTGGCTTTACGCTTTGCCTGAGGCTGACCCCTCCACGAGGCCCGTTCAGGGCTCACAAACAAAACAGGGCTACTCATCTACCCCGGAATTTGGATCAGGATCCCGGCATTTCCCCCACTGGCTCAGAGAAGAATGGACAAGGCAACTGCATTTCCTGGAGTCCTATGCTCATGTCAAACGGACCCTTTCACGTTTTCTTCAGCTGGCATTTGTTTTCCATTGGCATAAACAGAAAGGTCTTCATGTGCACAAACAGCCTCCAAATTTGGAGATGAACAGCCTGACAGAGCTTCCAAGCCATCATTCCCCCATTCAGAAGGTGCCAAACCCGGATCCTTCGAAAGGGCCTCAATATCCTGGCACCACATGCATCCTGCTCCGGGGCATATTGACCCTGCTAACCAACCAGGACACTGGGGTGAGGAGGGAAAATGCCCCATTGCCTCCTGCGAATCAGACGGATGAATTCTCCAAGTGGTGCCTGTCACACGTTTTCCCATCAGCTGGACAGACCCCAAGCTATAGCCCTGGACCAGCCCACTCACAACACAGTCTATGGCTTCAGTTGTGTAACCATCTCTCCCGGTGTGTAGGGCTGGGGGACAAAGTCTATCCAAATAGCGGCCTTCTCAAAAACCAGACAGCAAATGGCCCAAATCAAGAGCCCACTTCCTGTCCTCTGCCTGACTCCAACCAGACAGACAGCCCCCCCTCAACTCACACAGCATGATCTGAGGGGGTGGGTACCACCAGTGTCAGACTAAGGTATACACCCTACCTCTTCCTTCACTAAGCTGCTGCTTACTACAGAGTTTCCCAGAATGCCATGCTCCGAGACCCAGCGTAACCCACCCTAATTTAGCAGAATACTCTTGCATTAGTCCTTTATCAACTAGGCTCATGTTCTTTACTTGTTCTCCAGAACCATGTCAACACAAAACAGCCTACTTTGCCCCAACCTTGGAGAAGAATAATTACAGTCAAAAGAATCACATCAGACAAAACGTCTTGAAGAAACATCAGTGTTCCCTTAGAGGTCAGGTTCTTCGTCATTATCAACAGAAAGGCATCATGCTGGTAAAGTGTATCAGATTGTTTTACCTTTGGGTTGTTCTCCACTGGATGACACATTCCTACACAGCACCCATGTGACATCTAACATCCCATAATAATCCAACATGATCACTGGCTTCCGCACAGCCTTGGCCTGGGGTAGCTGTAGCATCAGCATGGAACATTATCACACCAGTTAGACTATACCAACCATTGATGTTTTCAAAGAACTTCAGAGGGTTGAAAAGACTCCTTTTACAGCTTAGCCCCAGAACAGAGGCAGAGAAGTGAAGATGATCCCAAGTCCTGAGGTCTTGGGGCCCCTGGGGTCTATCAACCTTGATAGACAAGCAGAATGATCTAGTTCTGTTCACACAAAATATGTGCACGCAGGTCATGCTAATGACAAGAAATAATTTCTAAGTCAAATTAGGTCCATGCCCAAAGAAATGATATACTACTGTCACTAAATATATGCTTTACAAGCCAACTGACGTGTCTGGCACAAATCATTTTCGGCAACATTCACTTAATGGTCTACCACGCCGTATGACACACATTACATGCTGCAGCCAGTTAAATGCAACCACAGAAGTATCTTACCTATTTCTGATAGCCTGGCCTCATTAGAACTGCATGTGTCCCCTGTCCCTGTCATGCTAGGTCCTTCTCTGTCTTTGACAGGCCACTGGTAAGCTTGCCAAAAAATACAGTTTGTTTATTTCCCTATTTTTACTTTATTTCTTAATCACAAAATACAGTATTAAAATAACAAAACAAGCATATACTGCAAAATAGATCACAAACATGAATAAGGATACATGGACATATATCTCTTCACAGACTCCATTTCTGCTACAGATTCTCCTATTGTGTGGTTTGGCACATGTCATTTGGATGCTCCCAGGAAAAAATGCACTGTGATTTCATAGTAAAACTGTAAACTTTATTCAACAGGTTTACTATGTACTTTTCAGTTCTGCAATCAATTTTTACAGTAAATGTAAAATTATGAAACACCAGAAGACCGTGAACTTGAAACTGTGAAATGGCTGAACTGTAAACTTTGTAGTAGGACTATGAATAATTAAGGCTTAAATGTAAACATCACAGTTTTACTGGGAAATTTAACAGTGCATTTTTTCCTTGGTTATATGCCCATATATAGTTGATTGAGGGCATGTCATCATTTAAATAAGTCTTGCCATGAATGTACAGTCACGTTTAGAATGTGTGAAATTAACCACCATTCATCTCCTATGGCCGTTTGGACACACATGTGATAAATATCAATTTGCCTGCGCATACCAGCAATTCGTACGCACACATTTAGGACTTGTTCTATACACACTTTGATATATTAAACTCCTGGAGAATTACATTGGATCTTAATAAAGCCAGACAGAGCAAAGATAGAAGGACAGCTGTATCCTTCCATGTTCATCTATGGATATTGGAAATGACATTTAAAAATAACACAGTTCCAGTCGACTTGAAGTTGACCATCATCCAGCTGCTCTGAGAAACGCCTCACCGACGTCAAGCTCATTCGAGGCTTTTAATCAGCATCACTCTGCAAGTCCATGCATTTTAAAACTTAGTAACCTACCCATGATTACATGGGGAAGCGAGTGGCCTTAACAGGGACTGACTGGTGAAATGGTGTTTTTTTAATTATCATTAGTATTGCTTGTATATGTTTCCTAAAAACAGTAAAATGGTAAAAAATGGTGTGCAGTGTTTTACCTTTTTAACTTCTACTGCTTCTCTGTGATATTTTGGTCCCAAGTTTTCCACCAGAGTTTCTGCTATTTTCTTATTCTACCCAGCCAGCACCTTTTTCCAAGTTTTCTTAGGAAAGGCATCAAAGCCAGCTGATCCCACCCTCTACCCTAAGGCACAGCAATTTCCTGTCCAATGCCCATGTCACATGATCTTGCTCACTCTTCTGAATGAATCGATACTCAAACATGTCATTTTCAATGGGCAAAGGTGTTGGCTGTAAGAAATGTATAGTGATCAAACTGTGTCAATAAACTCACACCTCTCTTTAAAAAGATGTGAAAAATACAGTTAGAAATGTCTAGCCAGCTTCCTCAGATTAAACAATCAGCTCTCAGCACAATCAGTGGAGCCAGATGGAGCTTCTCAACACCAACTACATCTTCTAGCCTCATCAAAACCACCATCCCATCATCCAGCTATTTATTCGACACTCCATCCAGGCCACGGACATGGAACGAATCCGTTAAGAGCAGCGATCCCAACCCAGGATTCTGTGACGCCGTTACCCTCTGGGGCGCCACCGCATTCCTGCGTGACTGAACAGTCTGAACGTGACACCCCTGGCTGCTGTTCAAAGCCTGTTTGGTGGTGTGCGCCGCTGTAACCTGGGAGGGGAGTTGGCAGAGGTTGTCATGGCGATAAGGAGGGTCGCAATGTCAGCTCCACAGTCAACAAGAGGGGCCCCTTGTGCTGAGCTCTTTGATAGCATTGGGTCATCGAGAGGAACGCGGCCGGGGCTGGGCTACGGTACCTGAACACCATCGTGCTCAGGCCATCGTGCTCAGGGTGGGTCTGTAACGTTGGTGTCCTGTTGCTGCTGGTCTGTCACACAGAGCCACAGTCTGCGCGCTTCTGAAGTTGAAGCTGCCACTGCTCAATGCCATGGATAGCTGTTCCCGCTCCCACGGGCTGCTCCGCATCCTTCCCAGGAGACGCTGGAAGGTAGCAGGATATGGGAGCGTGGAGCTGAGTCACAGCAGAAGAAGGAGGAGAGAGACTGACGCCTTTGCTGACTGTGCTGCACTCAGCACCCTGACCACGCTGATGCAGCAACCCGTCAGGACGACGCAGATCGCAGGAGTGCACGGGCGAGCACAACCCAATCCCCGAAAATGCCGGGCCCCCCCGCAGGCATCCGAATGCAACCCGACACGGCACGCACAAGCGGAACACCTCAGCTTCACAGCACCACGGATCAGCTGAAGGAAACAGAGCAGGAAAAACGCGTCTGACATTGGCGAGGAGAGATATGGGATTTCACTGCGTAAAACAGCTGCAGTTCTGCCCCGCACCGGATGTCCCAGAGAACCTTGGCTGCCCAAAACGTCCCTCAGGGGCCTGCTTACCTGTGCAGAACCCTCGCTGACATGGGCTGCACTGTAGAATGGTCATCATGCCCTCTACCAGAGAGGATGAGAATGCAGAGATACCACATCCATATTGTCCTCAGACTCCTCAACCTCACAACCCAAACACCAAACATGGGCCTGGTACATTACACCCATCATGACCTAGTGTGAAACTCATTGCACAATTTGGGGTTCCCCCTACTGCAGAACAAAACCAAGGCTATTTTTTCCCCATTACAAACAAGGCCTTTCATCAAGGTTTAAAATTCACTGCTCAAATTAATTACGGTAAAATTAATTACTGCAAAATTAATTACGGTAAAACAGCAGTTTCCCTCCAAGGATGTTGGTGGACAAAACCCTGAGTTGCTGTCACCTTCAGGGTTTGCAACCAGACACCAGGGAAAGGGCTCCACCCCCAGCTGACGGATGGTGACTCACTCACGTCTCTTCCCTGGCGTCACAGGTAACAATGCAAGAGTGAAAACAGTGGAGAAAAATGCCAAAGCAGACATGCCCGCCCCCTGCCCCGCCCCCTGACCACCCCAACCCTGCCCCACCTCCTGCCCCGAGCTTACATTGAGATAGTCCATACATTGCAGTTGAGCACAGTGCAAGCTGTGCCATGTGACTCAACCTTGCAAAGATCATGTGATAACTATGATGAACAGGGGTTGAATCGACGTTTTTACCTATCATCGACTATGGTGATGTACTGTATATGCATGCATCTGCTCATTGTTTACGCATGTTAGATAGTATGTATCATGGAGCACTGAGGTTTATTTCAAACAGCGGTTCTCTTACTCATTGCTGTGTGCTTTATGCCAAAGTAAATTGGTCTTCTTTACAAGCTCGTCGCCTCACTCACTGGTATATGTTTTACAAAACCATTCTGGGTAAACTTCCTTCCTATTTATAACCATTCCTGATCTGGAAGCAAGGAAGTCGTAATCTTCGCTCGATGGACTTTCTAAATCTGGTTGTTCCTAAAGTAAGAACTGAACTGGGAAAGAAAGCCTTGAGATTTTCGGCACCTGATGCATGGAACACACTTCAAGCTGAACTTCATCTTAATACCCCTGAAGTAATTTAAAACTCTGGTAAAGACTCTGGAGACAAGGCTGTCTGTTTGCAAATGTGTGGTTTGAGTGTGTTTTTATGTAATATTATGTAAGACTCTTCACTGACACTGTGTGGCTGCTACCTTGGCCAGGTCTCCCTTGCAAAAGAGATCTGTGATCTCAATGGGACTAACCTTGTTAAACAAAGGTTAAATAAAATAAAATAAAAACTGAAACTTTGTTTAGGTCTCCAGGGGTCTGGCTACACTAATCCTAACCCTAACCCTAACCCTAACCCTAACCCTGCTCCCATTCAGCTGTCACATCCCTCATCTCCCAATTAATAGTCATAGCAAAATGACATGCCATACCTCCGCCAGCCAGCTCCCTTTCCACTGTAACACCCCCTGGGTCTGTGAAGCGGTGTGATGTATCCTTATGCTGCACCACAACCCCGCTCTGTGACACTAAGATACAAACTACACCTTCTTCACCCGATTAGCAGGCCCTCCATAGACTCTCCTGTGACTGAGGAGAAGAGACCGAGCAAATGCAAGCAGACGATGGTATCTCAGCCAGCCTGTGAAGGGACGGCATGTAAGAAAGGCCTCATTGTGCATAGTGTACAGCGTATGGCCTCTGGACCACAGCAGCCTGAAACATGATCCATTGGAAATGCCAAAGGGTCGCCTACTTATCACCTGCCAAAATGGCTCCCTGGCTTCCGCAGAGTAAATAGGCCAGGTAGCTGGGAGGTAGGGAGGGTACCTCTCAAAATGCATCCCAAGCAGGATTTCAATAGGCTAGGGACCGACTAACCAGCATGGCTGGGGGGAGAAGGGGCTTCCGTACCGTACCTGGGGGAACAGGGCCTTTGTCAGCTCCATCCAGGACCAGGTGGCTCATGCAGTTCACCTCCCACTGCTGAACGTCTGTGTTCCACAGAGCTGGGATAAGAACACAAGGCCAGGTGCCAAGGCAGCAGGAAAAGGCGAGTAGTATGAGTGTTGGCATTTAGCAGCGGCTTTTGATAGGGAGTGGGGAAGGGGTACTAGCATTAGCATTTAGTTAGCATTTAACAGCTGTGTGATAGAAGAAAAGGGGTACAAAAATTAGCATTTAGCAGCTTTGTGATAAGGAGTGGAGAACGGGTATGAGCATTAGCATTTAGCAGCTGTGCGATGAGGAGTGGAGAAGGGATAGGACTATTAGCTAGGGTGACCAGATAATCCATGTCATCCCGGACACTTTGAGCTACTTTGGGTTTTACAATCTGCCTTCAAACTGAAAGGCTCCTGTGCTTGGCTAAATAGTTCAGTTCTTCTTGCGCTTTGACTGGATCGTTTCCTTGATTGAAAGACTCATCCAGCTGTTTCACATTAGCATTAGTGACTCAGTCCTAAAGTGAAATCCGGGTCCTTTTAATTGAAATGGTAATTTACAATTCCTGTCCTAGATCAGAGTGTCCGGGATGACATGGATTATCTGGTCACCCTATATTAGCATTTAGCGGCAGCTTTTGATGGGGAGCGGGGAAGGGGTACTAGCATTAGCATTTAGCTAGCATTTAGCAGCTGTGTGATAGAGAACAGAGAAGGGGTACAAACATTAGCATTTAGCAGCTGTGTGATAAGGAGTGGAGAAGGTATACAAGCATTAGCATTTAGCAGCTATGTGATAGAGAGCAGAGTAAGGGTAGAAACATTAGCATTTAACAGCTATGTGATGGGGAGCAGCATTAGGATTCAGTAGCTGTGTGATAAAGAGTGGAGAATGCATGTGAAGAATGAGATGAAAAGAAAGAACTGGAGTAACAGCAACAGCGATGGAAGCAGACGGGACAGACGGGGAAGGCATCCCACTAATCGGCTTAATGCTCCACAGCGCTTGATTTCCCCAGTTTGTGCCCCCAAATATTGGATTAGAGGAAATGGAAACCAGTCACTGGAGAGAAGATGAGTGGGCCAATCTTGCCAGGGCTACATGATATGGCCTCACAGACTTCACTTCACAGATCATACTAATTACAGCAAGGGTGCCAAGAGCCCACAAAGGCTCACCTTAGGAAGCTCACTGAGCTGTTGTATTAGAAAAACTGTTATGGGGAATTATCCGTGTCTCTCAATCAATCAATCAATCAGTCTGTCTGTCAATCTGTCTATCTATCGAGTTAGGACTATTATATGAGTTATTACTTTTTGTTTGTCATGTGCCTCTAGGCCCTATCTGAGACCAGAATCATCACACCATCTGCCTACAGGTTGCACATCTGTCTCCTTAACCACACCCACAGCGGTAAACCTGTGTGTGCGTGTGGACAGGTCAGATCACTTCAAAGCCCATCAGGACTGCCAGAGGGCCGTCCCGTCCCAGACGCGGTGGCCCTCCTGTTTCAAGCTGGCAGCAGGGACTGTATCACTTTACAGCATCGTCGGGCTCTGGGACACTCTGGTGTCGCTGAACATCTGGTGAAGCTGGAGAGCTCAGCAATTAGGGCTCCTGGACACGTCCTCCTCACTCGTTCCAGGTGGGGGGGGGGGTCATTTTTCAGTTATATGAGAAAGATGCATCAAACTGTCAAACATGTCAGAAGGACGTGAATCTAACCATCTTTAGTTCCTAGGCGCAGAGAGTTGGGTGTCGTCCAGTTTCGCCCTGTCATTCAGCTGAAGCTGATTATGGGTAAATTTCAGTCATCTTGTATTCATATAATCTCCTTAATAATTTTCACGCTAATTTTTCTTCAGGAAGTAGGAGGGAAAGGCTCCACAGTTAGCAAACTTATCCTGGTTTGTAAAGTGGCCTCAGTGGTGAAGTAACAGGTGAGAGGTGAACTGGCCTACGTTTTCCACTGTGATATGAATGAGCAAGGTAAAGGGACTAATTAAAAAGGCATAATTAAACATGCAAATACATTGCAAAAGGATCCTGCCATCGCTTGGGATTCTAGGGGAAATCCATTCGAAATCTAGCCGTGAATTAAGCGATAACAGGAGGGGTGTAGTGCGGGGATAATTTTGCTAACATTCCTGGAATGTGTTCTGTCAGACAGACATCATAGGTCACAGTGCAAACTCTCGTTCAGGGAAAGTGGTTTAAATATTTCCCTGGTCACACGATCGGTGGAATAAGCATCATCATGATGGGAAGAATGGAAAAGGTGAACTGGGGGGGGGGGGGCAGCCATGGATGGCAGTGGTGGGAACGGGGGGCAAAGTGTGTGGGGTTTAATAAACAAAAGGAAGGAAGGGCCCAGAAAACAGGCGGAGCAACTCTGTTGGCATGGCAATGACAAAGCTATGAACACAGAAAGGATAGGTGGTGAAAGGTCTGACACACGCTGCGGTTTTAGGATACTTATTTGCTTTTTTTTAACCATTCGTATCCACATACAGACACTCCTCACTTAACAACTGAGTTCTGTTCCTTCGACTAGGTCGTTAAGCAAATTGGAGCCGCCCCTTACCAATATTTCAAGCATATTGTACTGGTAGTGGGTGTGTGTCAACCATCTTTAGATATTGTTTTAATGTCACCTTTACACCAATTATATCATCTTGTATATTTATGAATAATGCAAGATGAGATGTTTGATACTCAGATGTGGTGCTGCCATTTCCATGACCAAAGTTCTCCTACAGCATATAAATCCTGCTGGTCGGAGAGCTGGTTGTCAGTCCAGGAGGTCGTTAAGTGAGGAGTATCTCTGACTTGTTCCCGTTGTATCACTTTGTATCCATGATTTCCTCCAGGATCAATGAAGTTTCTCTTTCACAGTAACTGAAGGAAACCAAGAAAGAGTTTTAAAGGACAGAGTTTCAGTCCCCTAATGAAGCTTCGAGCTGCACTGGTGATGACTGAACTGTGAAAGATGGCTTAAATATTACAATATAAAAAATGTTTTCATGTCAGCACTATACCACATTGTCCGGAGAGATTACATGAGGGAGTAGGGGTAAATTTCCTAACCACCAGGATAACTGAGAGACAGATGTTGTACTGGATTCACATATTAGGCCTGTTTTGTTGAGAAAAAAGAAGCGTTTTAAATACCAGGGTATTTACTAACTAAGAAAGCCATTGTTCTGTCAAACTTGGCCAAAGATTCCTTCAAACATCTCGTTTATCACGTAAACTGTCCCACAAATGCTGTGCTCAGATAAAAGTTACTAACAACACCACTGGCTTCATGGTGAAGTTCTCAGATTTGCCTTGAAGAATGTTATCAATTTCTGACCTTAATCATTCAACAGCAAGGTTAATAACTGAAGCAGAAAACAAGCTTCAGGTTTGAAGGAGCTTTCTAAGATGTGGTCCAGTTCTGGGGTCAACTGCTCAAGGTCAATATGAGTAAATGAGATAAATGGGTCTATTTGCCTCCCATAGCCAGGGACTGAGGAACATTTAAGGTTTCACAATGATCAGAGCTCAGTGTGATACAGCTGAGAATTTCCTTACTAGAGCCAGTGTATGGACTGGGGGTGTGGCCTTTGTTTGTGAGGGTGGAGGCAGGGTTGTGGCTTTGATATGAGGGCGGTGCTTACACTTACACAGGCACAGGCAGCAGCGTGGGCAGCACCTGGGCCTCATCCCTTACGTTCAGCGGGCACAACTCCAGCAGCTGCATGATGACCGAATTTAGGCATGACCCTCTGCAGCAGGACGAGGAGAGTGAGGAGGACAGCAAAACCTGCACGGGGCATAGTGATACACGGCAGCACGGAGTGGGAAAAGGCTACTTCAGCAGAATAATAAACACAAAATATAAATAATCGCAAAAGAACACAGAAGAAATGCACTTAGATCCCCAGGGAGAAACTCAGCTGCAGAAGTTACAGCTGCAGAGTCTAAAAGCTTGTCAGATAAGTGCTGAGCTTGTCCCTGTCAGGGAGCCGCTGACGATCACGCAGCAAGGGGGCCCGACTCATGGAAGCTTCCGGTCAGTCAATAGCACTGGCTTGCTACATCATTACTGGGGTTGGGGGTATAAAATGTACTATGAGATGGACCCCAATGTCCAGGCCTGTTTTTTGATCGTAATCCAGTACAGGCCGGAGGCTAGGGGTTGGGGCCTCTCTCAAAACAACCCTGACCCTCCAGAAGCCTGTAGTGTGAGTGGGAGATGATGCCCCCAAATATTAGATTAGAGAAAAGGGTGTTGGAGGACCGGCTGGGTGGAGCTGTCACTCCAGGATGGGCCTGATGGTGCAGCCCAGGGGTTCCCTTTGAGCATAATGAGGTCCCACGGACAGAGTCCCAACAAGGCAGTGAAGTGCAAAGGGTCAGGAACCGACCTGCAAAAAAGACCCTCATAACCTCCCGATAAATGGGAAGGGGGTGGAGGGGGGGCCAAAGCCTTTTGAAGTGACAAAAAGCAAAAGTTTGGTCGTTCCTTTAACCGTCACTTTTGATTTTGCCACCTGGGAAGTGCGGGTACCATTTGTCTGACTTGCAGCCTTTAGCCCCTCACAAAAGGATCCACAAGTTGCTGTTTACTGCTTCTTAATTTATTGCAAAAAAACAAAAATATTACAAAACAAAAATGCAAATCTTCCAAAAAGGCGTCGCTGATTCCTTTTAATCTCAGACGCTTCCCTGGGACAGCAAACAGACCGTGCCTAAAGCCCAAGGCTGAGGTCAATGACGGTATCTTGCTGGCCCACTTCCTCCCTGCCATGCGCAACATCATCTCCTTTTCAGGGCAGTGCCCTCACCATCTGTAGAGGGTGCCCTTGTGCAAAATACAAACTGATTACACATGCGTTAAGTAATTTACACCTTTATTAAATAAATAATGTGCAAATGTAAAGGCTCCAGTCCTAGTGATGGCCAAATGAAGCTTCATGGACTGTTTGCTGTATTTTCTGACTCCACTAGATGGTGCTCTCTGTTTGTAAAAGGGTTCAAAGCATAACCCAAAGCAAGCCAAGAGCACCATCTAGTGGGGTCAAAAATACAGCAAATGGTTCATGAAGTTTTATTTGCTCATCACAACCCAAACTCATACTACATACTGCATCTTGTAATACCAGCTCTTCTCCTCCCCTAATTATCTCCAAACATCTCTCCAGTTAATCTTCATTCCTCATTTGGAAATTGTGCTTGTCTTACTCATCAAGTGAGTGATCAGACAACCCTGTAAGAGATTTAGGGATTTAGGGTTAGGTTTAGGGGAGAGAGACCAGGCCCCAAAATGCCTCTTCCTCCATCGTGTTCATCAGAAGCATGGCACCAAAGTGAGACATTCCTGAGAAAAGCGGGCAACCACAGTGGGTCAGGCATGCATTGCCTGTCTGGTTTCTACTAAAAGATCTCCATCTGGGATGTATCATTTGGATTTTGTAAAAAACTGACCTGTTAGGAAACTCAATACAGAACCAGTAAGTGAGATAACAACATGTACATTTCGGGGCACTTTTGAAAAATTATCAGTCAGTAATAATCAGGTCTGCACAGCACCAATTTTGTGTTGTAGGAACTGTGGAAAAATTTTGTGCTCTGCTGCCCCCTAATGGCCAGAATTTAAACTTCATTACCAATTTAATTCAAGTTTCGAGATTTATTAAAAAAATTCATGAAATCAGCGTAACCACTGAAAACAAAGAGTTGAATATTAGAATGAGCAAAACAAAAAAACAAGGAAACATTTATCTATTACATCCAATTTTTGACATATTTCACAAACTAAGCAACCATCTACTTAAGTGCTCATCTTGACTGTATCCTGTCTGAGGGCTGTATCTAGAAAAAGCTTGGCTTGTCTTGCAATGGCTTCAGCTGTGTTGCTCATCAAGGACAAATGAGTTGGGAATGACCTTCCTTGAGGAGACCCTGAGAAGCCAAAGGCGACCTGCTTATGAACACTGGGGAAAAAGTCCAGTATAGCAGTATACTGAAGGAATGACAGGTCAGAGGGGAATCTCTCTGGGTCAGGAATAACCCTCCTGTGAGGAGACCCTGAGAAGCCAAAGGCGACCTGCTTATGAACCCTGGGGAAAAGGTCCAGTATAGCAGTACACTGAAGGCATGACAGGTCAGAGGGGGGAAGAGTACCAGACCATCCAATCCACATAAAAATCTGAGGGATGTATGTAACAATACTAAAATGATTTTCAAAGTGGATTTTTCTACCTCGGTTTACACACTGTTATTATTAAAGCAGCTCATTCAGCACCCAGTTAGCATGCCCAGGGGGCTGGCAGCTAGTGGTCCTTGGACCCCCAAAGGTTTTTTCACCCTATGTGGGAGTTTTTTGGTTGTTCTCCCCCATTTCTTTATTTCTTTTTCTTTCTTTCTTTTTATAATGGATTGCCACTCACCCTTGTCAAGGGGCTTAGGGTGACTAAAATTCCTATCTACATTGTATTATCATTGTATTGCATTGTACTGTTGCTTACTACACTGACGTTTTGTCCCTTTTTTGTATTGTTGTTGGTCCTATTGTTCTCCCATGCACCCATCCCCCACCCTATAACTGTACCACAAGAATTTCACTGCGTTTCTTGGAATATACAGTGGTGCTTGAAAGTTTGTGAACCCTATAGAATTGTCTACATTTCTGCATAAATATGACCTGAAACATC
>JAODKC010000021.1:21736351-21749414 GCA_026777985.1 Mormyrops attenuatus | reverse complement strand
CGAGTGTGAGAGCAAAGCAACAAATCATCCACATACTGCACCAGTGTGCCGCCCCCAGGTGCAGTGAACCCCTCCAAATTTTTTTTTTGCCAGCTCCTGCCCATACACGCTAGGTGACTCCGTGTAGCCCTGGGGCATCACTGTCCAGGTCCACCGTTTCCCCTGAAAGGTGAAGGCGAACCAGTACTGGGAATCTGGATCTACTGGGATAGAAAAGAATGCATTAGTCAATGACAGAAACCCATTTGGCTTCTGCTGGTATGGAAGCTGGCTTGTGCATTCCCTTACCACAACATCCATTTCTCCTCCTTTTCAGCATTGTCTCACAACATTCTATCTCCGGTATGTTTAGCGTGCCCTCCTTTGCCCATCTACCCCCAGTCTGACAATTCCAAGCCTGTCACCCGCTCCACAATCTGCTGTGGGGATGGTTTTCCTGTTCCCCCTGTGTTACACTTCCTCATCTCCTCCCCAACCTCTGAGTCCCTTTCGGGAGGGTGTGAATGTTTCCTTGACGTACTCCCCATTATTTATCCTTCCCTAATATCTGCTCTGGCCCTACACACTCCCCTTCTACAACCACCTTATCACTGGGTGATGAAGAATTATAAAAAAACCAAGTTTAAGTTTAAAAGCACAATTAACAGGCTTATCCCAGCATATCACATGATTCCCCAGACTCCTTTGCTATTTTAGTCCACAGGGGCATTTAATGTTGACACCTGCATGCAACAGCACGGAGCAAAATCAACTCAATTGTATCGTTTTGCCTCACTGAGGATACTGCACCTGGGAGACCCCACAACCTTTATCACACACACATTTCCAGCAACACATACAACCCTATCAACATACACATTTATACTCCCGTGGGGCCGAGAGTGGCCAAACCCCAAGCAGTCCCTCAGCTCGGTGCCAGGGGTCTACGACAGAGCCTGTCTTAGGTTGTCCCTGCCCTCACACAGGAATCTTACCTGTCACTGGCTTGTTACGCAGTGCTGTGCTACAACATGCAATGCATTCACTGTCCAGCCTCCACCACGCCGTGCCACGTCACGTAGTGCACACATCGCCCTGCCTTCTGCCCCGTCTCACACCAAGCCTTCACCGTTGGGTCTGGCCCCTATACGGGTGACAGCCTCCCTGCCGCCCGATGGCTTCCCTGCTGCCTTGTGCCCCGTCGCACAATATATACAGTGGCACCACTCAAAATCACCGACTTTCCCAAGGTTTCGTGCATCCACCTCTACCGTAATAGGTCGTACCACAGGTGGATTTCTGTGTGGCCTCCCCCAGACAGAGCGCTTGACCAATGGCCTATCAGTAGTTTCCGCGTGCTTGTATCCCTCAGTCACGGCAGACTCTCACATAACACCCACACTGAAACGCTACCAAAAACATAACCTTAAGCAACCAGCAAAGCAGCAGCAAGAATAAATAAACAGAGAAGCCTTTATCTCACCAAAACAGGTCCAGGAAAATAACCTCAGGAATAGTCAGATCCAGAGCACCGTGCTCTCAGTTGTTCCTTGACGAGGGACTGGGCCAATCCTCAATCTCATCTGGATCTGGTCCCATCAGGCTCTACACCTTACTCACTTCTATCGCAGGACCCCATCGTCCGGAACAAGCAAAGAACTCAGCTGCCCCACGTTGGGTACCAAACTGTGGTAGTTAAATTAAAAATCAGTCTTTCTGATAATTCAGAGAGTCACTTAGAATAAAAGTCCGGACCTCTCAGTTGGTGCGTAAAGGAATCTCTTTTTATTCGAGCAATTCAGCAAAGCGCTCTCGTCACACTCTGGCTTTTGGTACCAAGTCACCCTGAGCACAAAGAGTAACCAGTTAATAAACCATAACCCGCCATCGCTTTAAGGACGTTTTAAGTCCTAATTGGTCACAAAACATCAACAATCCAAGCTCAAACGTATAACAAGCATAATTCTCCTGCTCTATTGGTTCACCTTGGTACCAAGGTAAAACCCACCCATCTTGCTCAATTTACCGACATATGTCTCGACTTCTAGACTCCATTTTGAGATATGCATATAGATATTGGTTATACGACATTGAATCACTGTTGATGTTTGGGTGTTCCGTTGATTAATGATTAACACAATGACGTACTGTCATCGAATCAGTGCAAATACAAGGTAAACATATGACTAGTATGATTACTTATGCGAATACATGGTTAACATATGATTAGTATGATTAGTGTAACAATCACTTATACATTTGCACTACCGTGTAACATATTGTATATTGTCCACTGCAACTACTTTATAAAGCTACAACTCTTTGTGCACCACTTGGGGCAGCTTTGAATCTCTTCCTGCGGGTGGTTTCTCCCCCACCATGCTCCGCTGTCTGTGTCTCCAAGATCCGATCTCTCTTCAGGGTCTGCGGAACTAACCACAGGCAGCTATCACAAAGCGAGGTCACACAGTATTCAAAACAATCACTTCTTGCCTAAGACAGAACAGACCCAATATGCCTCCCCTCCCGGGCCTACCAATGTCCAATTCTACATCCATACTCTGCACATGGACGTCCTTTGCTATAATATATAAAAGAGGAATTGGTTAAAATCAACTCCGGGAAAAAGCCCCGGGCAGTACTAGGTGCCTCCCTATAGTTAATGATAGTTACTCTGTTGTTGGCTTTGGTGAGTCTGCCAAGGATTATGTCATGAGCTCAGAAGAGCCGCTTCTATTATTATTATTATTAGTACTATTATTATTATTATTATTATTATTATTGCATAATACAAATAGCTGACTAAGATGAATTCACAATGCGTCCACGCCCGCAAGAAAGTAAAAACTGAGGCCTTAATTTTAACAGTATCTGATGTGTTAATGCACTTAGCGAGAGGGCCTGGCAAAGGGATGCTAACTTTACGGATGCTAACTTTTGCAGAAAGTCCTCAGCTGCTCTGCTTATACGATAGGTGCTGCAAAACAATGCAAAGTGAAAATAATCTGACGCTTTGATGGAGCGAGTATAAGACGACACTGGCACACGCCATAAGCAAGACGCCTCCACCTCATCTGCACTTGCAATATATGTCTGTATTCATTTTTCCATCGACATATCTGCTTATAACATTTAACATTTTAGTACACTCAGACTACTTGACTACATCATTGTGGCATCCCATAATGCTATAAATGAAAATGTTCATGGCTGTGTTTTAGATAACCCATCTCTAAGCTATGCCAAAATAAGTGGAGGACACTTAATTACAACTTTTTCACATTTCTAGTAGAACTGTTAGATTTCAATAGGTTGGCATCCTGTCTAAGCTGTTTCCCTTGTGTGGCCTAGTTTATGTTCCAAGCCCCATCGCCACCCTTGATAAGTACATTTTTGTACATTTTTAGGGCGCCTTTGAAAAATTCCAACGTAAGCATTATTCTAGTACATGAGTAAAGAACAGGACTACACGGCCCAATTTTGCCGTGTAGTAACTGTGGAACAAAGTAATGCTCTGCTGCACCCTGGTGCTCAGAATGTGAACTTCATCAGATGTTGTTCTTGTTGGAGCTACTTGTGTGGAAAAAGTCAATAGGTGTAACCACTAAAAACTGCAGTGACATCTGCTGGCCAAACTGGAGCAGAAGGGTCAGATTGTGACACAAGGTAGAAGGATAACAAAAGTGAAGTGAAAGTGATTAGATGTCATTGCTGACAGACCAGGGCTCAACAACAAAATGCATCCTCATCATCTGACCCATATATGACACAGCAGGGGGCAGCTAATTCAACACCCAGAGAGCAGTGCTTGGGGGCGGGGGCCATGCTCAGGGTACCTCACTGGTCAGGGATTCAAACTAGCAATCTTTCAATTACAAGTGCACTTCCCTAACCATGAGGCTGCCAGTGCCCGCAAAATAAAATATGTACAAGACTAAAAATATTAACTTATATAAATAATGTACAATAAGTAAGGATAGAACCTTACAAAAAAAAATTGAGAAGAGCAGGAGGCAGCTATAGCTTCTTTTATTTGGAGGTGTTAATGAGTCTAACGGCCTGGGATTAGTACCTTCTTCTCAGCCTCTTACTTCTAGACATAAGGTTCTAGAAGCACGTGTCTGAGCTCAGCCCCTGGGACATGTTTTCTTGATAGTTCACACGGTATTTCGAGTGAAAATACTCTAATGCTATGCTGAAATGTACTGATGTCTGCACCACGCAGCAGGCCGGAAAGATATCCACTCACGACAGTCCTTTCACTGCCCTGCCTTCCAAGGCCGTTCTCCTGCTATGTGGCTTCCTTCCACTGTATGATTACGAGTTAATGATATGGTGTGTGAGCAAACCGTGTCAGGCTGGTACTCTGCAGTTTCATTCCCAGCATTTTTCGAGGACATTTTTTTATTCATGCAGTGTTGTCTAGTTTGAGATTACAAAATAGCAGTTTATGTCTCTGGAACTGCTCAAGTGAAACAAATTGCTGTTTTATTACATATTTAAGATATGTTTGGGGAAAAACAACACCGTTCAAGCACGTAATGCTTAAAATGAGACTTAGCATAGGAGAATAAACATAGTGTTGTTTTCCTCAGTGTATTAATTTACAGTCTAGCTTTAAAACTACTGTATCAACTCTGGAGCCACTCCCCACCTGCAGTAGCGTAGAACCACCACAGTAGGGTGCACTTTCACATTATTAAAACAATTGAACCTATTTACTCGTGCTGTATATGGGGATGAAATGGTTACCGGTTTCATGGTAAACTACAGTAAAAGCAAATGACGTGGGATTGTTTAGTGTCAGTGAAAACACTTTGGAAGGCAGTGTTAGTGCTCCGGATATTTTTAATGTTGATGCACATTTGACATTTGACATGTTTATGTGAACAAAAATTGTACAGTATTTGTGATTTTCAATATAAAAAAAATTGTTGAAACGATTTCAATTTGTCTATCAGTACTCTTTAAACATTTTCAGCATAGTTTAACTAGGGTGACCACCTAATCCCGTTCAGGGGGGAGACTATGAGCTACTTCAAAGCTGAAAGGCTCCCGTGGTTGGCGAATTAGTTCAGTTCTTCTTGTGCTTTGACTGTTTTTTTCCTAAATTGAAAGACTAATTGAAATGGTAGTTTACAAATCTTGTCCTAGCTCAAAGTGTTGTCTCTGGCATAGATTATCTGGTCACCCTCATTTTAACAATACCACGAGAATATGCACCCCTGTACCTTATTACAACACTCCTGTACCTTTTCATAGTACACTTGTATCTTATTATAGCACTCCTGTGCCTTACTACAAAGTTCCTGTACTTAATTACAGCACTCCTGTGCCTTACTACAATGTTCCTGTACCTTATTATAACACTCCTGTGCCTTACTACAACACTCCTGTACCTCACTACAGCACTCCTGTGCCTTACTACAACATTCCTGTACCTTACTACAGCTCTCCTGTGCCTTATTGCAGTTCTCCTGTGCCTGGTTGCTCGACTCCACTCCTGTGCCTTGTTACAGTGCAGAAGAACAGAAAGTCACAAGCATCCCTCACCTCCAGCTCCACTGGCACGGTTGCCAAGGAAACCCATCTTTTAAACAGTCTTTGGGATCATGTGCAGCGTCAAGCACACTCGACATTAATGAGAGTTAGGCAGACGGGAAAACTACTCAAACTTCACTGTTGAGGGTCTTCTCACATTAACTGTGTACTGAAATAAAGCATTAAGGTCAGCTAACAAGACCCCATTCTCATTAACCTAAACAGCTTTGCATAGTGAAACTCCTGCAGTTAAGCCCTGCATGCACGTCAATAATTAAATTATAACTGAGTCAGGTTTAGCAAGAACTGCCATGGGTCGTACATGCAGTATTTGAGGGGTGGGGGGGCACTGGACAGGATAAAAGGATTTCAGCACCTCTCAGCTGAAATCAAGACAATATAGTTACCCCCAATTCCCAGGCCCTGTGAGCATGTATGGAGAACATGTCACCTCCTGCCTGTCACTCCTCTTCTGGTCTCCTATAAACAGTACGCCCCCTGGGTGTCTCAAACCAAATAAGGCTAATCACACCAGATTTAGTAGATTTAGTAGTGTGGCCATATTTCACTCATCACCTCCGCCTGTGGTATCGCTGCTTTACGTAGCGTGGAGCTTACAGCTCCAGAGGTGGTCCCCCCCAGGCATGGAAGCAACTGGAAACGGGTTGATGAAACAAAGTGTGGGTCAGTGTTGATAATGTGGAACACAGGCGTTAATGAAGACTGAGCACAGCAGCAGAGGAGTTATTTAAGGCATATTAGACTAAGTTAGAGTGAGCTTGGATAAAATATCCTGAAATAAAATGTTCTTAAGATAAAAGAGGCCTTCAGCCCGGATTTCACTGTGAAGATCGAGGGGGTTTTCCCTTTCATGGCTCGCAGACTGCCTCTAAGCATGGAGCTCTGTAATTGAAAGCTTTCCTGCCGTCGGCCATTATGCCTGTCTGAGTCATTAGAAGGCGGCCTGCCTCCTGCAATTTGAGAGCGTGATCTTGATGATACCCAACAGCCAGCTGACGGGAGACGCAGGAGACTGACCTTTCGGACGTCACCTGCTTGTAACGAACAGCACCTCTGCGTGGACGAGAGTGACCATCTGAGGTGCTGTGAAAAACTACAGGAAATTCCATCTTACTAATACCTGCAATAATAATAATACTCAATAATGTGCAATAATACTCTTTAATGGTATTAAATTTAGCTTGGTTTATTGCTTGATGCTGGTTATTCCCCCCCTCCCAGCTGCAGATTGGGTGTTCATCAAGGTGTTAAGTGAGGAATCTCATCCCTACACCGCCATGGAAGGCCATAGGTTTCTATTTCTTCTCAGAAGTTCTTGTGCAGATCCGCCATGCTGATGTCGGCCCTGTCAATGGCTAATTACATATGAGTCTTCTTACTCACCCGAGTCGCTTCATGAGCCCCTGTCACTGGGCATGCTTAGTGCTGCTGGAGAGCTTTCTGGTCACCCATCACAGTGAAGTATGGGCCTAACCCTAAGACAAACTCCAAGCTCTGGTGGACCAGAGACTCCACAGGCCTCTCTCAGTATGGGATCAGGAAGGCAGATGATTGGCGTTGGAAAGAAAGGGAAATTCAAAGGTGCCTCGGAGAAGGTCTGATGCAGGTTCCAGCTCGGGGTTAAGACAGCATCCTGGGTAATGGCAGCCGAAATCGGATGTGCCTGTGTTCTGTGCAGCAGTCTGTCAGCTGCCACCCCATACAGGAATGGAGCTCCTAGTGGCATTATGGCAAAAGGGAGGTTCTCAGTAAGGAATAGCTATCACCTGCTACTCAGCTCCACCTCCCCCCCACCCTGGCTCTCAATGCCAGTGACTGAGTTACTCCCTGACTGTCGCTGGGGTGACACATTAACACACTGACACTGTGCTGCTGTGGATGGTGGTGGGGAGGGTTAGTGGGGGTAGTAGTTCTGTGTGCCGTCAAGCCTCAGGAAATTTGGAAAGCTGAGTCACTTCGGGAACTCATCACGGAGAGAGAGAGAGAGAGAGAGAGAGATACTGTAGGGAAAGAGACGGAGAGCAAGTGTGGGAGACAGAGAGAGAGAGAGAGAGAAGGGGGGGCGGTGAGTGTGGCGGAGCCAGTGAGCTGTGCTGCCTTTGTGGAGCAAGAAGGCAGAAAGGAGACCTACCAGTCAGCAGCCGGGAGAGTCAGAGGCACAAGTGGACTCAGAACAACCTCAACCCCCCAAAAGACTGGGGAGCTGGGAGTTGGGACACCCCCCTCCCCCCCTGAAGCCAGCCATCAGGCAGATTCTGGTGCATTCCTGCTGGTTTCTCCACTCTGGGCTGAAAGCTGCTGTTTCAGCATCCGTCTTGCTGGCTTCTGTCACCTCTCTCCAGGAGTTGAACCACACTGGCGTCTAACCCCCTGTGGCCGCCAGAGGACAGTCAAGAGCACTTCAGACGGACAGGCTGCTGACTTCTCATGCCCGAAGGCTTTCGTCCTCCTACTTTTCAGGTGGGAACAACAGCGACCATCATTACTCTCCTCGTTTGAGGACTCGTACTGATTATCTTGGGACTTCTGCAAACATCTGTGTAGAACTTTGGCAAGGGGTGACTGAACCTGCACACTTCTTTCCATCCTTTTCTCCAGTTGGGACTTTCACTGGTGGAGATCATTCCCGTCCCTCTTTCCTGGTGGGGACAAGCTGAACTTCACCCCATCCTTGCTGCCGGTGAAGATCCCCACGCCGTAAAGCCCAGCCATGACTCCGATGCAGCGTCTGCTCCAGCTGCCGGTCAGCGCCGTCAACATGGTGAAGACGGTACAGGGGCCCCCTGAGGAGGCCAAGAGCCCCGTGCTGACACCGGACAACAGCCAGGCCACCTGGTACAGCGCTGTGCAGCCCGATGAGCTCCGTTACCTACGGCCCACCGGGGAAGGCGAGGAAACGCCATCACAGTCAGAGGACGGGACGGCTGGGCCCTTGGCCCAGTCGCAGCCACTGCGGTAGGGGCACCTGACGCTCGTTAGTCTGTTGCATAACCATTTCCAAAACCAACTTAGAGTCACCTAATCCCTAAGAATATTGACCTAAATGTCAAAATGGGTAGGAGCGGATCTCAGTGGGAAAGTGTGGGTCTTTGGATCATCTCCTTGTTCTTCAAGTGCATGAGAGATGGTAGCTGCGTGATGCTAGCTAGGAGGTGTGGCTCAGTGGTTTAAGGTTCCATGCCCATGATTGAAGGTTGCTGGTTTAAATCCATAGGTCAGCAAAGTTATTTCAGCAGTAGGTCCTTGAATAAAGCCCTTAATCCACAGCTGCTCTGATCAGGCCTTCTCAATTGTTCATTGCTTTTGATAAATGTGTCTGCTGCAATACAATAAAAACATAATACAATAAAAAGTTCATGTATGCAGTCCCTGTAGAGTACTATGTGTATCTGTCCAAGCTTTCTTCACCCCAGGATGCTGATAGATCATCCTCATGTCTGCTCTTCCTTCTATCTTCTCACGTGGACATGATGGATCAGATAAAGTCAGTGATAGAGAGGCCAGTGGTGCACTGTGTTCAGCCCTCAGAAAAGTCACAAAACTGTACTCCTTTCCTTTCTCTTATTCAGTTTTACTTTAAGTCCATGCCCTTCAAACTAGAACAGCCATTCTACCGGCCCTGTGTGATGGACAGATTCTAGATGAGGACATCTCACAGAACACTTTTGGGTTACTATTATCCCCAGAATTGTTGGAGCTGTTGCCATGCAAGTGATACCACCGTATGATGTCAAAAGATCAAGAGACGAAGGGACAGTGATCTTGCCACACTGATGTTAAGAACATAGCTTTTCCCATAATTCACCTGGTTCTTCAACCCATTAATATTAATGGACATTAACGCAGCCTTCAAAGCTGGTGGTGTCTTTGTGTTTTGTTGTAATGTAGCTGAGGAAAGCTGGCAGTATTGCAGGGTAAAGTGACACCATGTCAAATGCTTCAGGACGTGTTATGAATGTCCTGCTCTGAGCTCTATGTACTGCTCTTGGCTCTCACATTCATTCTCGTCGTCTGCTGAGTAAAAGGCCGGTCTTCTTTCAGTTCTCCTGCTCTGTGGCCTGGAAACGTGGAGTCAGCTCCGATTACCTGTCCCGCAATGACACACATGCCACACCGGCTCGAGACAGACATCTGGGGGGGGTTCTGTGACACGGGAAGCGTTTATTTATTCATGGCCCAGGATGAATGGGCAGGCTATCCTGCGAGACTCACTGCAGGAACCAGTAACTCTTTAGAAGCTGGATTCCCAATCTAAGCCTGTCTTAGATCTTGGGGATCTTGTAGATGATCGTGCAGATGCTTCTCCAGTTGTACTTACATCTCTGTTAAACCTTTGCAGTGAAACATAAGTTACAGGTTGTCCCTGGGTTAAGAACATCTGACTTATACACAACTCATACTTATGAACAGCCTGCCATAAAGCCTATTATATTAAAACTGGTCAAATGCAATGGGTTGTGATAATAAACACATGCACTACTTTGTGACGCATGTGAAAATATTGTTCAGTCTCAGCAGTTCATCGAGGTACAATGCAGTGCCATATGCAGTTACATATGCATATGAGATTATTGTTGCGTCATTATTATTGTTATTATGTACTGTATTATTATTTTTCTGGCTTACCTACAAATTCAGCTTAAAGACAGATCCAGGGAACGGATCTCCTTCATAACCCTGGGACTGCCTGTAGTTGATTGTGGAAAATACAGGTTCAGTTTATAAGTGTGATAAGGGCAGTATAATACCATTACACTGCCTCTATGGGCTCCCTCACATGTTGCATGCAAAAGTTTTCTCTCGCTTCTGATTCCTGCATTTCCTGAAACCTTCAATAGGTGCCTGGGCACATTGTAAATCGCAGGGTCATATTTTTATGAATGAAGATGTCCGTGTTCCAGTCTGTCACTCACAAGGAGGTTCTTTGCTCTCTGATATGGCTCAAAACTGCTACACCTCAAATATTTCAGAATATCAGGGATTGGAGACGGTCTCAGATCAGCTTCTGTTGTGCTAATTCAGGTTCTATAGTGCTGTATCAGCAAAAGCCCCAACCAAAACAACCTGGTCCTCACTCTCCTTCTGTAGACCTTTTGCTTAAGAAGCACTGAAGGCCATGATGTGACAACTGCCATAACGTTGGGGCTGGAGAATCCTCTCATGGGTATGCCGAGTCATGGTCTGCTGCTGATAACAGATTTGTTACATCTTTGTTAATGTCAGTTAATTACAAATTAATTCTGCAAATGCCTGGATCCAGTAATTCAACTCACCTTCATCTTGTTGGCCGAAGTCTGATTCTTGTTTAGATGCTAAACCCATCTGACACAGCTGTGTTTCCAGCCAGAGTGTTTCAGGTCGACTGTGTTGCTCCTGATTACCCTCTAAGGACATTTGGTTTTCAGCTTGTATTCCTAATCGACATGGTTCCATATGTAAGCCAGTCATTATGGGCAGCAAATTGTAAAGCTGTTGCCAGTATATTGATAAAGTCTATTGCCAATAGTCTAGTTTTGAAAAACTTGGGCTTTAGGTGCAAGGCGCCCAGCTTTTGGTGGCGTTTTATGCCTGAACAGCGTGCAGGGAAATTGGATCACAGACGGTCAACATCTTTGCTTCCTCCCAGCTCCCTGCCAGACAGCAAAAACGTGGACCGTCTGCGGGTCCCTGAGGACCAGATTAGGAAGCGCTGGCGTAAACAAATAATTTGGGTCCTTGGTTGATAACCTCTGACTTAGAGGCTGTTTTCAGACTCTCCATGTTTAGCACAAACACACAGTTATTTCACCCCAGGTGAGATACGATGCTTTCCTCTTCTAACACTATGGAGTTTCTTCCTGCTTGTCACACACACTTGCAGCAACACCCATTTCTGAGTATTCTGTGTACCGGGAGTGGTTTTAAATAACAGCTTCTAACAGTTTTGTTGCAACAACCAACAACAGAGACCAAATGGAATGTATAAGAATCCTATTATCAGAGAGTCTCCCCAGCATGACAGGTATGTGCTAAGACAGATTTTACAGAAGCAACATTATTTAATAGGACAGATACTAGACCAGCTACGGTACATAAAAACTTACCGGCAGCACTATAGATGGAGATTTAAATGCCATTCTGTGTGCAGCCTGACTCTGTACTCTGCTCATTTCTGCTGTTCATTCACATCGAAAAATATGCCCTGAACACAGTCCTGCCGAAATCTTTGCCAAGGAGGTTTGACCCGTGAATGAAGGATTCAGCAAACAGGACAGTGAGACACAGGGAGACGATGGAACAGGTTTTTATTTTTAACTTTACGATTTTCAAGGCAGGGACAGAACAAGCACTGCACTTTAGGGGAAAATTGACCTAAAGTGGCTGTTTCAGGGAGAATAAACAAACAACAGGGTTTTTTTTGCCAACACAAATAATACTCTGGGGTAATAGCATAGGTATGCCTGATGTTCTCCAAACCAAGTTCAAGTCAAGTCAAGTCTAGTGTGTCTTATTGTCATACCATCCATATACAGGTATACAGCGGCATGAAATAGCCTTCCCAAAGGTCCCCAAAACATGACAGATCACACCGATATATAGGAATTATCTGGGATGAGGGATAGCTAGAACATATCAGTGTAAACCGCCAGGGTTACGGTCTTTTTCTCTTAGGAATTCATTGTTGCCGAGATGAAGGGTAGAGTGTTCTGTATTGAATGAGCACCCATGTGTTTAAGTCTAGGTGGGTAATGCTTAAAGTAAAAGTCGAACGCCCAGCATGAGAGGTGCCAGATGACCTCGTCCAATCAGTGAGCTGTGATGTAGCATTAAGAGGCTTGTTGGGCATCAGTGGTGTCATTCCCTACCGTCACTACTTTGGGGGAGCGAGGCCTCCAACTTCAGGGGGGGGGGGGGGTTTCCCATTAATCCCCATCAGCCGTCTCCGTTCAAGTGGCCGAGGAGGTGACAGTTATCCGATTCGCTTTATTGCATTCTCGGTTGCCATGGGAACCAATCATGCCCCCCAGTTCTGGCCACACATCATAGGCAGCTAATTCCTAGGTGGACGGGAACACCAGTTTTGAAGTTGGATTTTTGAACAGCTGTCTCTTAAGTGCTGCACGATGAAGGACTCTCATGTTTTTAAGATGTGTGCTCTCCTTGTCCAGCCGACTTGGTGGGGAGCCCTTCCTTTCAGAAAATCCTCTTGAACTGGCCCCCCTTCTCACTGCCACTGAGACACCCATATTAAAATGTGGGACCGCTTCACAAAACAGCCCCACCTAGTTTTGACGCCCTGAGAAATAAACTCTCAGACCCCCCCTGCAGATGTGGCACCTCCCCATTCGATGAAAAGACAGGGGTTCAAACTCTGAACATCTGCCCCAAACCCTCACATCTCAGGGGTTTGCTGTCTTGTGCTACTTCTGATCTTCTAGTTCCAGGTGGACCGTCTTCATCCCAGCACAGATGTTCTATGATCGCCAGGCCTCTCCCCATAGCCCTGCCCCGAGCCCCCGGGCGCCCCCCCCCCCCCCCCCCC
>JAODKC010000021.1:21701142-21736251 GCA_026777985.1 Mormyrops attenuatus | reverse complement strand
CCACCCCACCCCACCCAGAGCACTCATGGCTAACTGCAGTCCCATAGTTCACCCTATCCTATTTTTAAACACATAAAGGGAAATTTCGTGAGTCAGTGTCAGCGACATTTGAGGATGAGGTGTGAAATCCTCGCTGGTGTATCCCAGGCAGAAATACACCACTTCTCCTGCATGACTCACACAGCAGGAAGATGTCCGCTTTGATCAGAAGGTAGAAACTAAACCATTCTGAAGACTCACTGCATCTGCTGCAGTGAATCTTTAAGGGAACAATAGTGTGAATGAATAATGAATAACAGCCAGAAGACAATGAAGGAGAGGAAACAAAACCTCATTGTTTGACACAGGAGGAAAATATACATCTGGGGGTCCAGGGTCAACTGGCTGCCCAAACTCTTGGCCATGCTCACAATAAATAGGTCAGTGGAGTGTGTGTTTGGGTAGTGATATCTACTGCCCATTCCAGGTCCAGGGGATTTGGCCGTCAGTACGGAGGGTCAGTACAGAAACAAGACCCACAACAGCAAACAGAAAATGGCACCATGTGCAGTTAGACAGGGTTGCCAACCGTCACGCATCTGGTGTGACACTCATGCTTTCCGACTCTCACGCTCCCACAAGAAATCTGTATTATTCCATTACAAACCTAAAATTAGCTAGGTAAGTTTGCAAACCCTACAGACTATTTACAAGGTTACAAATTGTTACATACCTGTAGATGCATGTGCAGACAATCTCACGCCAGCCAGCTGACCAAAGTTGGCAATCCTGAGTTAGAGCCTTATTTAGTTTATTATAAAGTGTAAAAGGTCTTCAGCCTGGAATTGAAAGGCGCTGGCAAGATGAGAAAAACAAGATCAAGACTGAGGTGAAAGAATGAGAACAAGTGAGTCCCACACCACTAGCGCCAGGTGACGAGTTCTTTCATCCGAAGAATCTACATGTCTTAGTTTTGCACATATTGCAAAGGAAAAAGCAAAGGTCATTAATCCCATAGGCTTATTAATTGATTTAAGTCTTTCATTTACATGCCTCTAACTATCTTAGAGATACAATGAATGTGTCATCAATGACAGTTTAGCGTTAATGGAGCCCCACCATAGCCTTCAACACCCAATTCCTTAATAGACTACAGACACATAAAAGGTCAATTAGCTGGACACAAAGGTCAGGAAAGTTCCAGCTACAGACCTCCCAAGCAGCTGGATCTGATCAGGGTTTGAGCCTGGGCTGTTACTGGGAGCCAGTGTAGCCATTCTGTATTTATACAGTATAGGCTTATTCTGGGTACTAAACAGTCAGGGGAGGAGAAGTCAAAGCCTTATATGTCAGTGCAGACATTTGCCATGAAATTACAATGGCATTTTCACATCTGTGTATTCCGGCTCTGTCCACAGTCTGCAATCTGCTCCACACGCAGAGGGTTGGCAGAGACACACCTTGATATAAATGCTGACAGTCACAGGTCATTTCGTGGCCTGCTGATTTCGCATGCTAATGTCTTTTTGTAAACCGGGCTGCCATTGTTCACAGAGCTGATGTTTCGAAGGCGACACTACAGATTATTTTAAGACGGCCTAAAGCGACGATCTTTCCGTGTGGCCGATGAGTCATCCCTTGCCATTAAATGTAATCATTCCGGGAGCACCCAACACTGTCTCAGGAAGCGTGCATGCAGTGATGAATTCATAAAGACAATCCCAGACTGTGTAAACACACATTATCTAGCCGAATGACAGCTCGTGGAAATCTCTGCATTGTGAAAGGTGTTTGGGGGCATTTTATGAAAATCGCAGAGTGGAATGCGGACCGGGTGATCGGACTGTCACTGTTTGAAGTTCCAGAATTATCTCCCTCATTATCATTGGGTGTCCCTGTGTCATGACCGCTGTGCCATCTGCCAGCGTTTGACATGTCATTTACTTGCCATCTGATTCACCCCTGGAATACCAGTTGAACTTGTCCTGATACAGGCAGTTTGCAACCCACGGAAGTAATACATTCCTTGAACCCTTTCATAAGTGAGGTTTTCCATAAATCAGATTTAATAATAACAGATACTTATTGATCCCTGTGGGGAAATTCTCTTTATTCCTCCCCCAACTTGCTCTCTGTAGGTGATAGCAAGCTTGGCAGTGCAGGGCAGCCACCCATAGCAGCACCCAGGGAGCAGGGGGGTAGGGAGCCACAGACATGGCAAGGGAGGGCTTGACACGGTGACCTTCGGATTACAGGCATAGAGGAATAGCTCACTGAGCCACACACTGCCCCCCGATTTAGCCCCCATACAAGACACTTTATGGCAAAAAAACACATAAGGCAAAAATATACTAGTAGTATGTACTAAAAAACATGCATGAATGAAAAGATCAAAGATGAAAGTGTCAGTTTTCTTACAGGTGTATGTTGCCTTTTTACGTCAGCGGCTCCATAACTCTTTGTATCTCACATATTTATTTACGTTAGTCCAAATGTACAGTACAGACGGGCTAAACCCAACAGTACAAAACATTAAGCTTTTATCTCTCAACAGCAAATTTCCAGAAGATATTTTAGAAAATATTTTAAATCCAAACACAAGTTAGTTTGAATCTTATATCAAACATTTAAATCTTTTCTTATCGTACAAGAAGACTTTGACGGTGAATCTCCGTTTCCTGCTTTGTCCCCCAGTGGTTCACTGCGGCAGCGATCAGTGATGAGTAAACGGTGGCGCAGTTCTCTGAAGTAATTTTTTTTTAGTTCTTGCTAATTATCTGACCAATGATTTGTTGTTAAGACCATTAGAAGTTTAACATTTTGCAATTTTGGGTTTGGCCCATGTTCTTGCCCAAGAGTTGGTTGAGCTACTTATAAATGATTTTCCTGCTGGAAGCAGACAGATGCAAGAAATACAAATTGATAAAAATGGGACCCCCCCCGCCTCCTGTGTTAAAGCGCTACACTGCTAGATTAGCAGCCTGGTTCAGAAGGGTTGCTCAACAGACAGCACAGGATCGAGCCCCCGGTCATGAACGTAGGGGAGCATTGGCTAGGTTAAGACCTGCGCTTGGGATTCATTCATTCATTCATTTATGCCACTGTGACAAAAATTTAGATGGGGCATATACAGGTGGTCTCAGCTGGAAGCTGATTGGCCCCAGGAGTGCCAAAATTCAAAACATATAAGTGATTCAAAACATATCATTAGCTAATGATGAGGTCGGCCCCTCTTAGGCTCCCCCACCTTCATAAATCCTAGAATTGCCCCTGAATATAAAACTCTATATGTAGGGTGGGGGGTTGAGGGTGGATATCCTTTGACAGGCCAAGTCTTTGAGAGGATTACAACACGGAGTTAGACATGTACAGCTAAGCATAGATTCTGGAGACCCAAAAGGAAAAATATAACCAAACTCATGACACCATGAAGCAAACTCAAATTCTTTCATGAGGCATGGGAGAAATCAACAAACTGGCGAATTACCCCACTCTTCCCCACCCCACAGAACCCTGCCCCCCCCCCCCTTCCACTCAGCACTATTGCTTTTTAGTTAGATCTTTGTTGGATTCAAAGATGGCAGGGTGAAGCATTTTATCTATGATTAAATGTGGAGATGAACAGCCACTCAGATCCTTCTCCTGACTGCTGCCTGGTCTCAGTTCTGCTTAGAAGCTATTTCCTAAGCTGGTTGCATTGTGATGTCTGCACAGCAGAAATACACATCAGGGTGGCCCAAGTCGCCCAGACCGGTGACTTAGGCGGCCTGAACCGCGATGAAGAGAAAAGCGTTTATGACATGCAGACATGAGCTGACCTTGGTGTTAATTTTTATGCAGCAGAGTTTCAGAACAGGGTTATGAACTTACAAGTTGATATCTTTGGAGGTTCATCGTTCACTTGGGGGTCTTAAAGGTGGCTGTGCACTTCAAATGTCGGCCAGATAAAATGACAAAATGCCGGCGAGATTAATCTATCGCATATTTAAAATATACGACCTCGTTCATTCCGTGCCACACCACAACCTTAGAGTGCAGGAGACCCACATACTGAAGGCAAATAAACATATTATGGCGAATGAGTCATTTTAATAAAGGTGATGAAACCTCTTTTAAATGCAAGTTGCTCTCTTTATTAACAGCCGCTATTGGTTTAATACTAGCAGCAGCACAGACAGGGAAGCCAGCAATTTACACCCTTGTGCAAATTGATTGAAACAAGTTGCATCTATATGCAAACGGACTGACCACTGTTAAGACAGACATCACAGTCACATTAATTCATACTTATTGCCTTGTGTCCGGATTTAGGATCTGGTGGATTGATAAAAATTGTATGGGAATAACCCAGGATGGGGAGCCAATCCATCACAGGGCACATGCACCATTCATGCCTATGGGGAATTTGGCAGCTCCAACTAACCTTAGCATGTTTCTGGACTGTGGGGGGGAAACCAGAGAACCTGGAAAAACCCCACGATGACATGGGGAGGCACCTGAACCCCAGAGCATTTACTGAAAACACACATGGATGGCAGAAGTACAGTTATAGCACCCAGCTCTAACCCACCCGAGCAGGCCTGCCAGCCTGTGGGCACAGTGTCTCCTCTGTCCATCCACCCAGCTCTAACCCACCCGAGCAGGCCTGCCAGTCTGTGGGCACAGTGTCTCCTCTGTCCATCCACCCAGCTCTAACCCCACCCGAGCAGGCCTGCCAGTTTGTGGGCACAGTGCCTCGTCTGTCCATCCACTCGGTATACTCTTGCCTGTTGGCTGTGCAAACCAGCAGGTGCCAGGCCGCTGCGTGCAGGTCTGTGTGACAACTTGTTTCAATTAATTTGCACAAGGGTGCCCACAACTCTCACAGTTACATGCTAATGAAACACACGAATTCCATGGCAAACATTAACAGTCATGACATATACTATCAACATGAATACACTAATACACATATTAATTTACTCTATTACTCTATTTAAAAATAGACACCATGTGGTAACTTCACAATTAGTCCTGTTGGCCAAACCCATGGCATCACATTGCGTCAGCCAATCGTGGACAGAATCTTGGGGACAGCCAGTACGATTTATAAGGCGTCTTATTGCTAAAATGACGTTGATTCTGTCTATTTAGTCTGAAGTATACGGTCATCCTTAAGGGCCAAACTATTGTTGTTTTAGAAATGTTTACATAAAACTTAAGAGCATGGAACATACATAATGTGTACCTGGCATTGCTGCAGAACCACAAACAGTTCACGTTTAAATTAGGAGATTGGGGTGAGAAGGCAATGGAAGTTGTAAAGTCACATATGTAGTCTTTACTACCAGGAAAGCTAAGATAACAATCTAACAAACAAAGAGTATGGTCAACGGCTGCCTGATTAAGTTACGCTGGTTTTCAGGATCATTTAAGACAGCGTCGGTGATTAATTAATAAAGCTGCATATCGGGTTGCCATTAAGGTATGGAAAGGTGAGCTCGCCCGCTTTTTTGCAGTAGGTACATGAACATCACATTGATGTTACTTCTAATGATTTATTGACACCACATGGTGCTATCCAGAGCTGCATACATATCTATAGTAGCAAAAGAATTAAATGCATTCAATGTCTTGTGAAGGGACATTGGACAAGGGAGAAAAAAAACACATCTTAGTGTTGCCAGTGTTCATTTTGAGTGTGAAAAAGTTGGTTCTTCACTCAGTTTTGGATCTTTCGGATCATTAGTCAGGTAAGGTAACATGGTGTGAAACCAGCTGGATGGCCACTGAGGAAAGGTGGTGCAGCTGATCAATGGTGTGGTGGACGTTTTGGACTTAGACATGGCTACACCCTATGAAGGTGCTGCTCCACACAGCTTCATAGGATGGGTCCATGCAGCATATAAGAAGCTTCCACCCACCGTCTGGACTTCCTCCTGCAGCAGGAGAGATCCCAACAGCTCTTCCATAATGCCCATGGTGGGAATACAGGAATAGAGCTGGGTGATGCTGATGGTAGGCGGCCTCTTCAGAGCTCGGAGGTTAAAAATATCTTCCTCCTGAACCATTATGTGTGGGTGGGGCTTCTGGACTGCAACACTGTAACAGACACTGTAATCGTAAATACAGTATTCACATAGTGTCTTTGCTTAAAAGAAACTTCTGTTCAAAGCATCCTGTAGACTTTACAAATTTTTGCAATATCTTTGATGGTTGAAGGATGATGATGATGATGATGATGATGATGAAGATGACAATGATGACAATGTTGATTGCAGGATTAAGCTTCCAGGCAGTAATGGTCCTAGCCGATGAGGTGCCCTAGGCGAGCATCAGCGCTGGTGCCCTCCATCCCCGGCATAGGGAAATTGGCTGGCAAGTTGGCGTCCCCAAAGAAGTTGGCGCCCTAGGCGGCCACCTATATCACCTATAAGATCGACCGGCCCTGAGTGGAATGTTACACTTTTTTTCTTCCTCTGTATGTGGCGCCCCCTGGATGGATGGCGCCCTTAGCATTTGCCTATATTGCCTATGCCACGGGGCGGCCCTGCTTCCAGGGATGAATATTCTTCTGCATAAGGAATGATGTTTCCTAGAACACAATTTCTCAGATTCCTTGCGAGTTCTGCCTCACGTGTAATATCAGGTCAAACTCCAAACAGAATAATTTGCAGATGACTATGAATTTTGAAGCCAACACATTAGTGCCCCAGACCTGAGAGTGATGGTAGTTTCTCTTCTAGGGTAATAGATTAAGGTCTTGATGAGTCAAAACACAGTTTCTCTGGTGGAAAAACTTGCAGTACTGGGGAAAATGGTACAACATCTTATAGGCGATGTTTTAATATCGGGATGCCTGCTCCCCAGAAATGACGACTTGAAGGAGATGCTGGACAGTAATAAGGATGCCATGAAGCTGGAGGCCATGAAGCGCATCATCACGGTGAGTTGGGTTCCATTTCCATCATGGAATCACCCTGGAGAACACTGATGAACTGTTCATTAAGTAGCAGTTAATTAGAGAAACAATCGTATGTATGCTGCAACTGGAGACAAGGAGTGCCACGGTCTCTATATGAACATATATGGTGTTTTCCAAAGGAGTCCCCAAGCTCAGTGTGTTCTCTGTGCTGCTCATTCATGTTGCCATGGATGGGCTTCCTGTATTGCTCTAGTGAACTTACTCACAACCACTCAGTGAAATTCAACTAAAAGGCATTTTTAGGTACAAAAACCCAAAGAGACAATGTGTTATCAAGATTAAGATGCACTTTTTCAATAAGATCTTCGCAACTTATTTTTCTCTTATATCAAGATAACAAAACTGTTGATAACAGGGGTGCCCACACCATCCTACATGACAAAGCACATTAGGGATTTATAAACACACCTGTCGCATCTAGTTCAGCATTACTTGCAGAGTGTGGAAGAGACACTGTCTAAACTGTATCCATTAAATACCTATAGCTGTGTGTGTTGAGAGCCGTCAGCTTATGTTAATCTGTGTCCTGTTTTATTTTTTTATCTTGGGAAAACAATTCTGTTGCATCCAGATCACAGAAAATGTGTTCTTTGAGATAACGGGCCAGTAAATATAATGAGCAGCCTCTCTACATATTGTAGTTTGAGTAATGTTGATATAATCGTTTGTGCCACTCAACAATGGGAAAATAATTCATTACCTATTAAAGAAATCAATATCTGAGCTGTGGAGTGTAAATGTCTAATGAGCATTTCATGGTGAGAAAGTCACAAAAGCAACAATGAAGCTAATCAGTCAGGCTTTTTGACCGCAAAAATCAAAATGTTTCACTGATTTCACTTTTACTTTCTTTTTAAAAGAAGGCTGTGTTTTTCATTTTCAAGGACAGTTTGAGCCAGGGAAACGGTGAAAGATCATTTTAAAAATCGGTGGGTATTTCCAGATAAAAGGACATTTATTGGTTTTTGCAGCTGCAGCTCTAACACAGTGAGGAAGGATTGATTTGTGCTTTTTGATGTTCCCGCTTTCCTTGGGATGAATCATACCTTATCCATTTTCTGTCGGCTTATTAGCTTTTCTTCAGATAGCTCTGCCTTTTATTTTGTTAGTTTTCTCCTGGAGCTTCAGTTCAGGGTTGATTTGAAAAGAAATGACCCTCAACATGTCTCCCGCACATTTAAAATGACCACAGACCTCGTACTTTAGGGACAGGGTCCCTGCTCTGCTGACCAAGACATTCACAATTGGCCATGGGCATCTCAGTAAACCCAAAACAACAAGATATGTTGTGTAGCACAATGTACCTAAAGGGGTGAGGCTCTGTGGCAGCCAATCAAAAAGGGAGCGATGTAAGCGAAAGAAAAGGTGCGGCAGGGGTGCTAAATATTCATCAGCGGTGTCAGTTTCAGAGTTTCGCTGTAAGATTCCTGGCGCTAAATTATTCACAAGAAAGAGGGAGATAGGTGGAAAGAACTTACCTCCGCAAGCCTTTTTCCATCAGCACATCATTGAGGTGGAGGAGACCATTTTTTGGCAGAGGGAGGGGGTCCCATTTATCCCCCAATGGGATGTGTTTCTTTCATTGTGTTATCAGACAAAGCCTCCTAATTTTAATCCACTTGAACCATCTCTAATAATTAATATTGATAATTAATAGTTGTTAATTTTATTATTAAACCTCCATTTGTTTATTATTAAGCATAATTTTTTTATATCTACCTGTCAATTAAAGGATGGGCAACTCTGAAGATAACATGCTCTTTCGATGGTGTGAGCTGAGGTCATTTTTGCAGCTGGATTCCGGTTTGTTCCCTGAGACTGTTGGCCTGTGTGCAGTTTATTTTTAGGCCTGCAGGTGTTGTAGTGCTTAAAGAACTACTTTCATGCACGAAGGATCACGAGGATTACAGAAGCGTGAGAATGAGCCTTGTTGTAAAAACCTCAAAGAAATCTTGCAGCCATGTCAATAGACAAGTTGATGACTCGGCGATGATGTCGTATCGCAGATGATGTCCAGGGGCAAGAACGCCTCTGACCTGTTCCCTGCAGTGGTGAAGAACGTGGCCTGCAAGAACATCGAGGTGAGCCTCCACTCTAAAGGGACACATTTCTCCATGGTCATGCACATTATTCAATCAAGTTTATTGTTACGTAGCGCCTTTCACAACTCTGTTGGCCCAAGGCACTTGACAAGGGTGTGTGGCAATCCATTATTATATCATTTATACAAAATGGTACGTAAAAGAGGGAGAAAGAATGAAAGCCAGAAGACAACGGAGGAGAAGAACCAAAAACTCCAGAGTAAGGAGAAAAAAAACTTCTGGGGGTCCAACTTGCCACAGGCATGCTGACATTACAAAAAGCAGAGAAATTGGGCTGCTTTAATAAAAGCAGGGTGTAAGCTGCTCAGGGTCAGATCCATCAGGGAGTCTGGGGAGTCCAAGCAGGTCTGGGTTAAGCCAGCAGATTGCAGGCCACACACACAATGTTACAGTTCATAACACAGACACAGTGTCATACATTTATCAGAGCAGTGTTTCTGCATATACTTGTGTGTCGTTAAAATGCCTTTACCCTGCAGGTGAAAAAACTGGTGTATGTGTACCTTGTTCGCTATGCTGAGGAGAAGCAGGACCTGGCTCTGCTATCCATCTCTACCTTCCAGAGGGGATTAAAGGTCAGGTTCAGGACCTCTGCACCAATCCTGTCTTGCCAGTGCTGTGTACCTAATATCGAAGTCAAATCATTAGGGATACTAAGTTCCTGCTTTGAGTCCAACAACACTCACAAAGAATTGTGGGAAAGGTCACTGGCTCTGGAATCTTCCATATCATCTCTATGTAAATGTAAGGAGCAGATGCCACTCAGCGTTCTGGCACGGCATCCTTCACCTTCACTGCCCCACAGATCCTGCTAGCACTTCTACAGCTGTCCTCTCTGTGCTGTGACCTCTCAATGCCCTCGGTGCCTGGAGATCGGCACAGTGATGCCCAGCTAGCTCTCTGTGGTCCCTGGCAGCTCAGTTATGGGCAGGGAGGAGATGATAGGTCAGCCAACTAAGGGTAGGGAGTGAGTCCTATTACCCACCCTGCTGAGCAGATGGGTACAGATGGTGAATCAGTTGGGCTTGGTGGTGTGTCCAGGAGGTAAGCCAGGGCTTCACCCTGCTCTGAACAGGTTTGGCTGGTCACAGGTAACAACAATCATCTATGACTCAAATTACTGAAACACATGGCAAACATTATTAAAATAGTTACTTCAGTCACTTGTGTCTGAAAGGGTGACAGGGTGGTTCAGTGGTTAGCCTCACACCTCTGGGGTCTGGATTTGAGTCTCGACCTGGGGTCTGTGTGTAGTTTGCATGTTCTCCCTGTGTCGTTGTGAGAGGTTCTCCGCTTTCCCCCCACATTGCATAATCAGGCTGAGGTTGATTGTCCATTGGTGTGGATGGTGTATGAGTGTCCCATGTGATGGGTTGATGTCCCATCCTGGGTTGTTCCCTTCCTTGTGCCCACAGGCTTGGGACCCCCAGCAAGCCTGAATAGGGCAATTTCTGGCTTCAGAAAATGGATGGATGTATCTGAAATAGTGGCCATATTGGATCAACCAGATGGCTGGAGTTGCTCGGCAAAATGGAAAAGCAAAACAGTGGAGAAATGAAGGATTCCTCAGGGGAAGCTATCAGGAGACTCTTGTGTCTGAAGATGTAGATAATTGCCTCTTACTGCTCGGTCGGAAATGTGCAGATGCAGCTCTGTTCTCAGATTTTACAGGTTCTGAGGAAACTAAACAATCTTCCTTTGCTATTGCCTTAGATTATCCCATTCAGCTGATCTTATTCAGTCCTCCGAAGGATTTAATGGAGGATTTTGGCTGAAACTTCTAGTTGTGAGAAGCAAAGTGTCTCTGGTGTTTTGTGTATTCCTCCCACCACCACATTTTTGTGTTTCTTAAACACTAAGCAATGTTTGTAAATAACATAACACACAAACAGACCAGTGTACCAAGTTAGCATGCCGACAGCGCCATCTCTGGACACCATATGACACTGCTGGTTGCGAAGGCTGCGATGTATTGCAATTCAGTACCACTAATTACAAATCATCTTATTGGCTAATGAACATGAAACATAATATCTTTCAACATCTGCAGATTAGTGCCTCTTGTATACATTTATCCTATTGGCTGTTGTACTGTTGAACCACCAGATCAACCAAATACTGGAAACCTGTGAGCATTAGTGTTCCGATCCAGCAGTGTGTTATACAGTCTACAATCATAGTGTTCAGTAGTGTCATCGGCTCTCCTAGGACCCCAACCAGCTGATCCGGGCCAGTGCCCTGCGAGTCCTCTCCAGTGTCCGGGTCACCATCATCGTTCCCATCATGATGCTGGCCATCAAGGAGGCCGCGTCTGACATGTCACCCTACGTGCGCAAGACGGCCGCCCACGCTATCCCCAAGCTCTACAGGTATGGCCCCTACAGCGGGGTGTAAACAGGGGCAGAGCCACATGACCACAGATGCCAGCTGAAAGCTGATTGGTCCTCGGAACGCCCCCTCGCCTGTCACTCACTGATTCAAAGTATGTCATTGGCTAATGATCAGGTTGGCCCATCTGTATGAATTACGGCCCCTCATATGCCCTCCAGTTCAAAAGTTCCTAGAATGACCCCAGGTCCTGCATAGTCTTACTCCCCAGATATAAATGTAACATACATGTTGAGAAGGCAGGGTCAGGCAGTTCCTGTTAAGGGCATTCCTCAACAGCACAATGGTTATTTAACACAGCCAACCCAGGAATTCGAACCAGCAACCTTCCAATCCCAGACATAGCAGTCCCCCCTTCCCTGCCAGAGCACTACTTCCCGTAAGGATTGAGCTCTAGAATAATAGCCTTTACATCTATGGTGCTTTGCTGTCACCCCATGAATCCATAGGCTTGGGATAAATGTTAAAGATTCCCAGCCAGGACTCCTAACACAGTCCCAGTGCAGAGAATCTGCCCACTATAAGGTGCTGCCCAAGAATGTTACAGCAGAGAGTCCTTTCAGAGAGTCCCTTCAGAGAGTCCTTTCAGAGAGTCCCTTCAGAGAGTCGTTTCAGAGAGTTCTTTCAGAGAGTCCCTTCAGAGAGTCCTTTCAGAGAGTTCTTTCAGAGAGTCCCTTCAGAGAGTCCTTTCAGAGAGTTCTTTCAGAGAGTCTCACTACAGACTGTCCTAGACGCGCAGAAGCAAGATTCCTTGTGAAGCCCTGCCATATCACACACAAAGCATAGCCGTTGGTATGAAGGATCATTAGCACCTCATACCTGCACCCCTGGTTTTGCCCGCAGCTTGGACCCGGACCTGAAGGAACAGTTGATCGAGGTCATCGAGAAGCTGCTCGCTGACAAAACGACAGTGAGTGCTGCACCCGACAGTGCTCAGTGCTGTTTACTACTCTGATTTCTCATCGCTTCATTACTGTCATGGAGCGGCTGCCTCAGCTCACTGCCAACGTAATTATTCGTATCTGCATCCTGAGGAAGCCAAGTCTCTAATTAAATTGCTAATATGTCTAATTGCACTCTGGCTCAGTGGGCAGGATGCTCCCACACCTCTGCAGTTGGAAGTTCATATCCTGCGCTCTGCTCTGTGGTGTTCTCCGCATATTGTGCGGTTCTCCTCATATTTTGGGGTTCTCCTCATATTGTGGGGTTCTCCTGCCACTGACAAACAGAATATTTTGTTAGGCAAATTGGTGCATTCAAATTGGCCGTAGTGTATTATTGCATCTGCCCTGTAATGGCATCCTGTCTAGGGTGTACTTGGCCTCATGACCTTAATGGATTGGCATCCCATCCTGGTTGTCCCCAGCCTCACCCCTCTGATGGACTGACATCCCATCCAGGGTGTACCCACCCTTGTGTCTTGTGAAGGGTTGGCATCCTGTCCAGGGTGTACCCAGCCCCGTGCCCTGCGATGGACTGGCATCCTGTCCAGGGTGTACCCAGCCCCATGCCCTGCGATGGACTGGCACCCAGTCCAGGGTGTACCCAGCCTCGTGCCCTGCGATGGACTGGCATCCAGTCCAGGGTGTACCCAGCCCCGTGCCCTGTGATGGACTGGTATCCTGTCCAGGGTGTACCCAGCCCTGTGCCCTGTGATGGACTGGCATCCTGTCCAGGGTGTACCCAGCCCTGTGCCCTGCGAAGGACTGGCATCCTGTCCAGGGTGTACCAAGCCCAATGCCCTGCGAAGGACTGGCATCCTGTCCAGGGTGTACCCAGCCCCGTGCCCTGAAATGGACTAGCATCTCATCCTGGGTTTCCCCAGTCTCACCCTGTGATGCCTGGGACAGCCCCCCCACACCATGATCAGAAAAAACTGTTAGAGGGTGGATGGATGCTTGACTGCAATACAGATTACACCAGTAATAGTGCATACAACAAACAAGCAATCAAAGGTTTGTAAGTCACATACACATACTCAGCACATTGTGCAGTGAAATGCTTCTTTGGCCAGCTCCAAGACTGTGAAACTGCATATAAGCACAAAGAGAGAAAATATTTAACAATAAACATTAAACATAATCACAAATATCCATAAATAGCGTGCCATAAAGTGACAGGCAGCAGTGCAGTGAGTCTATGGAATGCATTTGTTAGTATTTATGTGTAAGCGTTGCATGTATGTGTTGAATAGGTTCACACAGGTCCTGCGTTTCTGTGATCCAAACCATACCTTTCAGCATCTGTAATCTCTGATAAAAGACAGACTTTCAAGCAGATCCTTCTGCACCTGGCCTGAGAGCACCCTCCCCTTCCCACCTACCCCCCTACAGCTGGTGGCGGGCAGTGTGGTGATGGCCTTCGAGGAGGTCTGCCCCGACCGCATTGACCTCATCCACAAGAATTTCCGCAAGCTGTGCAACCTGCTGATCGACGTGGAGGAGTGGGGCCAGGTGGTCATCATCAACATGCTCACCCGCTACTCCCGCACGCAATTCCTCAACCCCAATGCCAACGTGAGTCTCCTCCACCCGCTTCATTCTAATGGCTCCTTTCCAAATCCCTTGTGAGATGCTGTGGATCTCCCCTCCTCCACCATGTCCCTGTAGGACACCCTGATGGAAGAGACTGATGAGAAGGTATTCTATGCTTCCGATGAGGAGGACAGCAAAGACAATAAGGGAGAGAATGAGGAGTCTGACCAGAAGGCCCATGTGATGGACCCTGACCACAGGCTGCTTCTGCGCAACACCAAACCCTTACTGCAGAGCCGCAATGCAGCTGTGAGTGCCAGGATATACAGATCAAGGCCAGCGTTGGCCATGTCTTAGGGCCATAAAAGAGTTTGTTTAAGCTTGTTTGAGTACCTAAGGGCAAGAAATCAGTCTCCATCTTTCCCTAGGTGGTGATGGCTGTGGCGCAGCTATACTTCCACCTGGCTCCCAAAGCTGAGGTGGTCATCATCGCCAAGGCCCTGGTGCGTCTCTTGAGGAGTCACAGGTCAGTCCACGGGGATAGGAGAGTCATGGTCTTATAAGCGGTAGGAGGAGTCACAGGTCAGCCCACGGGGATAGGAGAGTCATGGTCTCATAAGGGGTAGGAGGAGTCACAGGTCAGTCCACGGGGATAGGAGAGTCATGGTCTTATAAGCGGTAGGAGGAGTCACAGGTCAGTCCATGGGGATAGGAGAGTCATGGTCTCATAAGCGGTAGGAGGAGTCACAGGTCAGTCCATGGGGATAGGAGAGTCATGGTCTCATAAGCGGTAGGAGGAGTCACAGGTCAGCCCACGGGGATAGGAGAGTCATGGTCTCATAAGCAGTAGGAGGACTCCCAGGACTCCCTTGACATTATCTTTGATATAATGCATTCTACGAATATTAAATGTATTTGAAGTACATTTATTTTATGTATCTATAGTATAGTAGTAATTTCTCCAATGCCTCCACCCTTTGTAATGGCATGTTGTGGTTCTGATCAGAGCAGCATTTCCACGTGGTCAGAATGAGTATGGGTGACTGTGTTCACCATGCTTTCCTGTCCCACAGCGAAGTGCAGTTTGTCGTGCTGCAGAACGTGGCGACCATGACCATCAAGCGAAAGGTGAGTGGCCAGATGGGTACCTTCAGGAGGAATCACTGTTCAGATAATAAAGCTGCTTAAGCTCAGAGGGGTAAATCATCTGCTGTCAGCTAATGTGTTTCTGGAAAATAAGTCTGGCTTTAACCCTGCTAGCAGCTAGCATTCTTGCCTGGTCTCTCTGTATAGCATTGCGAATGACGTTTAGGTATGAAAATGTTATGTACAGATAAACTCGACTTTGACTTTGACATGCTAAGCGTGTGCCACTAAGGTTGCTAAGAGAAGCAGAATGGAATGTTCTGGACAGTGACTTCACCTCCGCTGCACAGGTGTTACTGAGTGTTGCTCAGAATTGTTTCTTTTGCAGGGGATGTTTGAACCTTATCTCAAGAGCTTCTACATCCGGTCAACGGATCCCACCCAGATCAAAATCTTGAAGGTCGCCATCAAAGCAGTATTAGAATGATGATTAGCTTTTAAGGTCTTTTATTTCATTGCATAGATATTAGTTGTATATCTATATACAATTCAGATTTAAATTCTCTATTGTGAATTCCGAATATTCCAGTCCGGGGTATGACTGTCCCGTAATATTTTTGCCACATTCCAATAACTGCAGTTGATGAAAACAACAAGCACGATACAAATTATATAAAGAAGCAAAGACACGGCAATAATTGGCAAGAAAAGGATATAAGTTTAATCCAACATGACTGATCATATAATCAGGATCCAAGAGAAGGCGAAGTGCCACATCACGGGAGAGATGCTCAAACAAGACTAATTGCTGGTGCGTTGGAAAATGATTCATTTCATCTCAAACCTCTTTTGGTCTCTCTGCAGCTGGAAGTGTTGACCAATTTGGCAAATGAGACAAACATCTCAGTAATCCTGAGGGAATTTCAGGTAACGCAGAAGCACCTGCGCCTTCCATCCCGGACGCCTGTCCCATGAAGCACTGCATGGGAGTTAATATGCGCCGGCTGAATTCCTAGGCATACATCACGAGCATGGACAAGGACTTTGTGGCCGCCAGCATCCAGGCGATCGGCCGCTGTGCCACCAACATCGGCGAGGTCCGGGAGCCCTGTCTGAATGGCCTGGTGCAGCTGATGTCCAACCGCGATGGTGAGCCCCATGCCCCCAGCTCCCGCCGGGGAGCTATGGAGCTGTTTCCGTGTAACACACTCGCCATTGGTGTATCTGCTGCAGACCTGGTGGTGGCCGAGTCGGTGGTGGTCATCAAGAAGTTGCTTCAGATGCAGCCGGAGCACCACAATGACATAATCAAGCATATGGCAAAGCTCACAGACAGCATCCAGGTGAAGCCCTCCTCTACCCCCCTCTACAATGCCTTTTCCTGGGTGTGACAGGGCAGCATGTGCCTCACTGGGTTTGTAGGCTGTTTCAATAATCAGAAGGTCATTGGTTCATATCACAGGGTCAGCAGAGTGATTTTAGCATTGGGGTCTTGAACAAGACCTTTAACCCTCTGGGCCCGAGTGCATCGTCGGTGATGCAGCGCACTTTTCGGGTCAATTTCAGTTTATATCTCGCTGAGATCTTCATGTAGAATCATGAAAAAAGCGCTGGCTAAATCCGTAATCTGTCTTCTTTTCAAAACGAACATTGTCGGAAGTATTAAAGTTTTTAAAAGGAAGTGTATGTTACTAAATAAATAAAATGTAAGACTAGTGATTTATTGCTTTGTTATGTTTGCTTTTAGTTTATTTTTTTTGCAGTTTTTTTATAGTTTATATTTTTACTCATTTGCATGGCTTGATGTTGCTGTAGTATGTATTTCAAAATGGGCAGCCCCCCCCCATGCCCCACCCCCATCCTTCTCACCATCTCCCTGCCACAGCCCTTCCTGTGACAGCCCCACCCCTTCCTGTTTGCCCAGGTGCCCATGGCGCGGGCCAGCATCCTGTGGCTCATCGGCGAGTACTGCGAGCACGTGCCCAAGATTGCCCCGGATGTGCTGAGGAAGACGGCCAAGACCTTCACCAGTGAGGACGACATCGTCAAGCTGCAGATCCTCAATCTGGCCGCTAAGCTCTACGTGACCAACGCCAAGCAGGTGACCAGGCTGCAGTCACCGTGGATACGCTGGAAAGGCTTCCCCTGTCAGCTACCATTTCTAAGTCAAATGCATATATAGCTATTATTACAGTAAATTATCTCATTACCAATTCCTTTACGATAACAGTAAATTAAGCAGTAATGATACTGGTGCCTGTATAATTTACAATGACAGTGCAGCCATCATAGAAACTTTGTTTACATAGACAGCACATAACAGGAAGTAGAAAACATGGCAAGCCAAAGACAACATGCTAAGTATCTTTCTAGAGTATCGTCCTTATGCCTTCGCAATCTGACATGTGCTTTTGAAGATTTTTGACAACAGTGGGACCCTCTAGATCAGTTATCAGAAAAAGTTGTGTCGGATATCCCTCAGAATGACGAAAGGTGTTCCTTTTGAGTTTTACCTCATTGCAATGGTAGCTAATGCACCTCATGATTACGGTCGCTGCCATACCTGATCATTAAAGTCGACGAACCCATACTTTGTACTTCTGCTGCTGATATTTCCATATTCCAGGAGTTTTCCCATTTTTCACATCCCATGGCATTTTGTTTGATGTGCTTCTTATAGTTATTTGTTACAAACGTTCATTATGGATTATTTTTACATATTTAGCAGATGCTTTTGTCCAAAGCAGTCTACATCTGAGATAAATAGCACATTACAAACGTTCATGCTGTCAAGGAGTCAACTAGGCATAAGTGCAGCTAGGCTGAGCTTCCAATGAATGCCCAGGCATGAGTGTAAGCAGGATTGGAGCAGAAGCTACACAACAACTTTTAAGTAAGCAAGAAGACTAATCAAGACTAATAAAGAATACTCAGTGACCTGATTGTGTAACAACAGAATGTTCAGGGAACGTAAAGAGGGACCAGCCTGGCAAAGGATCACACTGGCTGTAAAAGTCCATCCATCTAATTTTTCAGGGCAGGAAAGTCAGCCACAGATCTCAGAGGGTGGTGCCACCAGCTGAGGGCGAGTGGTGTGGTGTGTCAGGATGAATTCTGCTAAGCCTCTACACACTTGGTGGTCCAGGCTTGTTACCTACATTCATGAACGGGGGCCCGATCCTGTGCTGTCTGTTGACCAGCCCTTCTGCCACTGACCATGGTGCTGAACCCAGATTCTGCCGCCATTGGGGAAACTCTTCAAACTCTTTTGATAGACGGATCGGACTCATAAATCAGAGGTGGTTCTGCAGGGGGGCTATTGCTGCTTATTTTAAGGAGGAGTTGTGCAGCAGAAAGAACTGAAGGCTTGTTTTGTTGTGTTATCCACTGTGAATGTCGTCGGAATGCTCCAGGCTAAGAGGTGCTGGGTTGTCTAGACCATACATTATAGCATTTGTGTTAATGGGGGAAAGTACACAGGAAATGACATCACACAATTCACCACCCCACCAAAAACACCCCGAAGCCCTCAATCTTTCCTTGGGGGGGGGGGGGGAGTTGGTCAGTAGATTTTTTTTTCTAATCATGATTTCTGGGTGGACCTAATCTTTGGCCAATCAGCTTCCAGCTGAGGCCAACTGTGGTCCCACCCCTGTATATGCGACATCTATATTTTTGTCACGATAGCATGAATGAGTGAATCCTAAGCGCAGGTCTTAGCCTAGCCAATGCCCCCCTACATTCATGAACAGGGGCCCGATCCTGTGCTGCCTGTTGACCAGCCCTTCTGAACCAGGCTGCTAATCTATCGATGTAGCACTTTAACACGGGGGGGGTCCCATTTTATCAGTTTATATTTCTTACATCAGTGTTCCTCTGGTCCGACCCTTGCTAATTGATACTGTATCTTGTTGAATAAACCCGCTAGTGCAGACTCCTGATACCCTTGTCATCTCCACCCCACCCCACCCAGACTAAACTCCTCACCCAGTATGTGCTGAACCTGGCCAAGTACGACCAGAACTACGACATCCGCGACCGTGCGCGCTTCATCCGTCAGCTCGTCGTGCCCACCGAGAAGTGTGGTGCCCTCAGCAAGTACGCCAAGAAACTCTTCCTGGCACTGAAGCCTGCTCCCGTCCTCAGTTCACCATTCAAAGGTACCAGCAGGACAAACCGGGCGCATCTAGGCGCGCCTGGCTCTGGAACATTCTGATGTTTCGCTTTAAGTTTTTGCAATCAAGATGGCTGTTCGGGCAGCAGTGCAGGTCAGAGCCCATGTGAAGCACAATGCAAGCTAATTTCACTTTGACTCAGACGATGAGCTCACCTTGGGGGGGGGGGGGGTGGCACAGACAGTGAAGCTCACTAGAGGAGCTAGCAGTTGCTAAGTCAGCACCCCATCAGAATATGCTGCTAATGTTAGGACTATTCGGGCCTTTTTGGGCTGTGGGACTTCAGAGGCAGCCGATAAGTACTGGCGGCCCAAGCGGAATGCGGCTTCGGTGGTTGCTGAGGCAAAAACTTGGGTGTGGGAGTTTGGCGAGGCCATGGAGAACAACTTGCGGATGGCTTCAAGGAGATTCTGATCCACCATCCGGCAACTCAGGGTGGGGAAAGCAGTGCAGCATCAACATTTGTTTATGGGGCGCTGCTGACCTCAACTCGGGACCTTGTGGGTAGGTGGAAGGAATGCTTCGAAGACCTCCTCAATTCCACTGACATGCCTTCCAATGAGGAAGCATTGTCTGGGGACTTGGGGGTGGACTCCCCTATCTCTGGGGCAGAGGTCACTCAGGTGGTTAAAATGCTCCTCGGTGGCCTGGCCCCGGGAGTGGATGACATCCGCCCGGAGTTCCTCAAGGCTCTGGATGTTGCATGGCCGTCCTGGTTGACACGCATCTGTGGCATCATGTGGACATCGGGGGCAGTGCCTCTGGATTGGCAGACCGGGGTGGTGGTCCCCCTCTTGGATGGAGCGGGAGATCGACAGGCTGATCGATGCGGCGTCAGCAGTGATGCGGGTGCTGCATCGGTCTGTCATGGTGAAGAAGGAGCTGAGCCAAAAGGCAAAGCTCTCGGTTTAGCAGTCGATCTACATCCCTACCCTCACCTATGGTCATGAGCTGTGAGTAGTGACCGAAAGGACGAGATCGCGAATACAAGTGGCGAATGAGTTTCCTCCGCAGGATGGCTGGGCTCTCCCTTAGAGCTCGGTCATTCAGGAGGGACTCAGAGCAGAGCCGCTGCTCCTCCGCATCGAGAGGAGCCAGATGAGGTGGCTCGGCCATCTGGTCAGGATGCCTCCTGGACGCCTCCCTGGTGAGGTGTTCCGGGCATGTCCCACTGAGAGAAGGCCCCGGGGAAGACTATGTCTCTTGGCTGGCCTGGGAAGGCATCGGGATCCCCCCGGAGGAGCTGGATGAAGTGGCCGGGGAGAGGGAAGTCTGGGTTTCCTTGCTTAGACTGCTGCCCCTGCGACCCGACATGGAAAAGCGGTAGAAGATGGATGAATGGATAAATATAAATTGAAAAAATCCATTTCTTTGTACCAACAAACTATTCCCTGAACAGACAGCCATTAAACCACATCTTTAATAGCTGTACTGGCCACTGTGCTATGTTGGTTTTTTTTGTACCTGGTCACGATTTCTCACTTCCACGGCTGGCTATTCGCTCCTGACAGGATTCCACCCACAGTGACGACGCTGTCAGTCTACCGCAATGAAAATATATTTATACAGGATTATCTGTGACAGGCTGCGAGACGTCACATGTGCTGTTCCGACGTGAGCTGATTGGCTCTGTCCCCATGTATTCTGCAGATAGAGACCAGTACCAGCTTGGCTCTCTCTCCCACCTGCTCAACACCAAAGCATTCGGCTACCAGGAGCTCCCTGAGTGGCCGGAGGAGGCCCCAGACCCAACCGTGCGCAACGTAGAGGTGAGGGATCATCTGCATTGTTGCCCATTATTACCAAGCAGAGGGGCTGAGAGACGGGTCAGAGGCATTTACTCTTGAGGGGTGTTGGATGGGCTTCAAGCTATGTGCACCATCTGCCCTGTGTCTTCACTGTCTGCTGTAGGAGTGTGGGTGTGTTTCTCTGTGTGGATGTACATATGGCCTGTTTGCTGGTGGAAGATATGAATACACAGATCAACCTCTCACCTGTGGAGAGACAATATACTTTGGAGATGAATTCCATCCTGAACTGTCCCCTTACACAAATTCCAACCTAACCTGAAGTATCTCATTCTTCAACGATGCATCTGGTATCCAATCAAAGTTGCGCACCAAATATTTTAACACAGTTTTTCATACAGTACAATTCACTGAACACACCAGAGTTAGTTTTTTATGTTTCTTCCTCTCGGTAACCCCATCATCACGCAGCATCTTGCTGAGGGCGGGCGGGTCACAGACCTCACCCACTCCTTCTATTGATACTGTTTTTGTTTACCCTGCTCTGCAGCTAGAGGAAACCATTTCGAACACCGAGGGGCGGATCGGCCTGCTAGGAGACTGGCGAGAGGTGCCACCCCCTTTCTGGAGTGCAGTGTGTTTGCCCAAGTCTCCTCTTTCCCAAGAATGTGCCCAAATAATGAGGCTGTTCATTAGCTGACGTCTGGGTCTCTTTGAGGGCCTTGCTCAGAGGTTTAATGATGAAATCACTCTGCTGACCCAAAGATTTGAACCAGCAACCTTCTGACCTTAGGCACAGCAGGCTAACAGACTGAACCACACACAACCCCCAAAACTGGTTCAGTCTGGTTCAGTAGTGATATAGTCACTAGTAGAACTGACCATGCTTGGATTCGAACCTGTGTCCCTTGATACACAAGCAGCTGATCTGTAAGGAGTTGAGGCTGCAGACAGACGCTGTGTCGAGGCCTGACTGTGTGCAGATCTTTCTCTACCTCCAGCTTCAGCATTAACTATACCTGGAGGAGCAGGTGATGGACAGTCTGTCCCAGTCTATATCAAGCCCAGGGCTCTCATGTCGTGTTCTGTGTCCCGGCCCTGTTTGGCGGCACCCGGTGCTCTGAAGCTTTGCTTTACTGCTCCTTGTCTAGACATTCTAGAATTCAATGTTGCAAAAAATACCATTTGCCAAATATTTTCTATTTATGCAAAGTATATATTTTTTGTTATTAGTACAAATGCCAGCTTTTACATTAATAAAAATATCTAAAACTTTCTTTCATGCTCCTTATTGGAATAAGTGTATGTCCGTATCACTGCAGATGCACATTAAAAGGTTTATTTTAAGGTGTGAAAACTTGAGAAATTTGGCCATTAGTCCATTCCAGGCTTGGGGGTAGCAGTAGCCATGACAGGTGTCTGACCTTCTGTGTGCAGTGGAGTGTGATGACTTGGTAATTACACTGAAACTTCCATCTTTGCATTGTAGAATCCCTTGAGCTTTGGATCCCCTTCCCCCCAAGGCTCGCCACATTGCCGAGTCACTGTCTGTTGACTGTAAATTCCTTTGTTGTGTTGGGTCAGCTATTGAGTGGCCATTCGTATGCTGACCATGTTCTGTGGTCATGCTCCCAACAGCTTCTGGGCCCCACATCAGTGCTGACAGCCCTACTCTTGTCATCCTTGTGCTGGGTATCTAATTAACAATATGAAGCTGACCCAAATGTTTCCTTTACCTGTTTTAGCAGTTGTCTCCCTCCTGTTTGCCAGGCTTTTGCACTGCTAGAATGGCTCACAATCGAAATCACAGTCAGCTGGTGGTGAAGAGCTCACCTCTTTTGTTTCTGTTGGCCCAGTGTAGCACCTGTGCTTTGCTCCACAGGAAGTGTGCAAACCATAGTGTCCTCCTTCATTTCATGCATCCAAGAGGCAAGCCAAACTTAGAGCACTACATATATTCTGGAATCAACAATCTGAAGTCTCACGGGATTTTTACTTACACAAGGATGTTTTGAGGGCAGAATGAAAAATGATTGGTTCAGAGAGATATCCAGTCAGATTGTACAGGAGGTGGGCCCAACCAATCAGATGTCTTGGCCCCGCCTCCTCTAGTTGCTTGGACCCACCTCCTCTACAGTCTGACTGGTTTTCTCTCTGAACCAACCATTTTCCATTCTGGCCTCAGAACATTTTCGTATATGTAAAACTCCCACGAGTAATCTGAAGTCAACAAAGTTTTCTGAATGGTTTAGTAATTCCTAGCTCCAGTCTGCTTATGAGGTATACACGTTCAGCAAAGATGGCATCCCATTTTTCCCATGATGCACCTGCCACCTAGCTATTTTGGAGGGCATTATCATGTTTTGCAGTGGGTCCAGGACTTCTTGGACCAGTCCACTTTCTGTATCCCTTTCATCTCCCCATGTTTGTCACAGAGGTCTCATGTGACTGACTGTCTTCTCACAATTCTGGCAGGCCCCAGACTGGAGTAAGACTAGCAGTCGGGAGAAAAAGAAGAAGGAGAAAAAGGCAGAGAAGGCGTTCTACTCGGACTCTGAGGGAGAATATGGGCCCACAGAGTCGGCCAACAGCGGTAACTGATACTGACTGTGTTGCCATGACACCCTGGCGGATTTCATTATCCTTCCTGCAGTCATGGGACAGCAGGCACTTATGAATATAATATAACGGCATGTTAGTGCAACTTTGACTTTAATGACCGTTTGGATTTATTTAGTTCATCCCAAAGTTCAGAAGGATGTTCTGTACTTGACACCAAGTGTTCCGGTGGTTCCTATTTCCCATTATCCTGCATTAAGTCGCATAGCGTTTGCTCAGATAGTCTATGCGAAAATACCTAAGTTAGCGTTCTCAGAAGACCAGTCCCTCATCCAACACTCCTGCCTCGTATTCCCCCCCGGGTCCAGGATCCAGCAAGGGATCTGGGTCAGAGTCTGCCAGCAGGAGTGGCAGTGACAGTGAGGATAGTGGTTCTGGATCAGAGAGTGAGGAGAGCGAGAGGGAATCAGGGTCTGAGGAAGAGGAAGAAGAGGTGGAGGAGAAGCCCAAAAGGAAACAGGACAAGGTGAAATCCAAGAAGGCTGCCCCAGAGAGCGCTGAGAGGTGAGGAATTATCACCAAGTGCTAGCAAGTACAAGTCCCAGAGAGGTTCTTGCAGTTGTATCCTAGGTTCTACTGCTGCTGCTTTAGATCTGTGACCAAAACACTTCCAGAAGCAACTGTGGCCTGTTTAATTATGGTGAGCAAGAAATCCATGAGGCGCTGCTCTCTCCTCCACCCCCATAACCTCCTACAGCAAACAGAGCGACAGAGAGGAGAGGAAGACTGCTAAGAAGAAGAGTAAGGAGCCAAAGAGCGAGTCTGAGTCTGAGTTAGAGGGGAGCTCGTCGGAGAGCAGCGGGTCAGACTCTGACGAGGAGTCAGACACAGAGGCCAAGAGCAAGAAGACTGCGAAGGTGGGAGCTATCGCACGGACACACTCACACAATGCACACGCACAGGCTCATATACTCCACAGTATAATGCATGTGCTTGCACACAGTGTACACACTACAGACAGCACACACTGAAGGAGAGTGCAGCAACATAGTGCTTATGGTACCTGTAACCAGGTGGCTATGGGACCAAACTCTGGGGAAATTATCAATTAATGTAAGTAATCCATTCCACAAACCTTCATGTAAATTTTCCACAAGATGGATTTACCTTCAAATACCATTAAATACACCTTATAGCAAAAAATATATGTCAAGAATATATTAGTAATACATACTATAGAACACATATTAAATGAATTAAAGGACAGAGTATAAATTTGCTTACTGATGTGTGTTGCCTTTTGCATTGGGGCTTCTGTAAACTCGTATCTAGTATCTTTTTTTGCATCAGTCCAGATTTATTTAAGTTGTTTTTATGTACGTGAAGTGCTGGCCTGTGGGAGCAATTATTTTCTGGTGGATGAATTGCACTTTTCTTCAAATCTGGCGCCCTCTGGAGCATTTTGGGGGCTAAGGGCCTTGCTCAAGGGCCCAACAGAGATGTGACTATTCTGCCAAGCACAGGATTTACAAAATTGTGTTAAAGCCTGAAATAAAAAAATCTATGAATTACATTTAAATTAATATATGCACACCTACAAATTAGGCCTTGGGTCTGTGTTGCATGACACCTCACTGAGAGCAGGTATTCATGATGTTAGTGGTGAAGCAAGCTTTGTGTCAAATTCACCTCCCAGTTCAGTTTTTTGTTTTCTAGCCACGCTCTGCTCTGATGTAAACACCAAGGACAGTAAATGCCGGCTGTGGACAGTTTCAAAGTGAGATCACGGGATCGAAATTTGTTTGTCGCTCTGAATGCCTCGCCTGAGAGCCCCGGCATTAAGCCCTTGAAGAAGCTCTTCACCTGACGTGTAATTACGGCCAGGGCCTGTCTTCATTCAAGTGGCTTCCGGTCTTTTTTACTAGTATATTTCTTTTTTTTTTATCAGCCCACCTCCTCCAAAGTATCAGAGCACCCTAAGCAAGAGGAGAAACAAGTGTCTTTGCTCGATCTGGATGATTGTGAGTAAGACCTAACAGGAATCGTTCAAACGTCCACTGCTTCATCCAGAATGAGAGTGCAAGTCCTACTAAGTAGAGTACATCTGTTTAGCTTTACACTTACTGGACATTTATTCACTTACGGCAGTTTATGACCACTCTGTACATGTACTGCAGATACGACACATCAAAGCCCAGAGGATTTAAATAATTATGCTGCAGGTTGAATAGGTGAATTCTGTGCATTTTATATAAAAACAGCATCAACAGCAAGAACAACAACAATAATAATAATAATAATAACAACAACAACAACCTTGGGTAACCCTGCCTTCCCTCTTTTCCCTACAGTTGCCCCAAAACCATCCAATCAGTCCAGCCGTGTCCACAGCTATACATCAAATAGCCTTGTAGCAGATCTAGAAGGTCTCTCCTTGAGTGACTCTGCGCTGCCCCCTCCTGTAAGTGACTGGAAAATATCCATCTGGAAAACACTGAAAATGGAAATGACTGGATCTAAAGATACAGTACTCCTAATATGGCAGGAAAGACTACAATAAACTGACATTTGTGTATCCCTGTATCATATATATGTGTAACAGTGGGGTGGTCTGTAATTTGTGGTCTAGATATTGGCTACAATGTCCTAGGATCTGCGGGGAGGTTGAGGGTTATGGCAGACAGATCTTGGCATATGGGGATAAGTTCATGAGCATAACAACGGAGCCACTTGCATGCCGGCCACGTGTAACACCACCCCCCCCCCCACAGACCGTAAGCCTCACACTGGACTCACTGAAGACCCATGTCCTGTTGCACCGGCTCTCGGGCGAGGGCCTGGCCGTGGATTACTGGTTCAGCCGGCAGCCATTCAGGGCAGACCCCCACATGGTCACTGTGCAGCTGCAGTTCACCAACAACATGGACGTGGAGGCCCAGTGTCTGCACATCGAGGAACCCCGGCTGCAGTCCGGCATGAGGATCAAGGAGTTCCCTGAGATCGGTCAGCCAGCCTCATCCGGCTTCAGCATCAATATTACATCACATTTCATCTATTTAGCAGATGCTTTTATCCAAAATGATGTACAATTGACAAAACAGGTCAGACAGTTTCTGGAATGATTGGGCGTTAAGGGTCTTGCTCACAGGCCCAATGGTGACATCACTCTGCCAGCCCTGGGATTTGAGCAACCTCTTAATTACAGGCACAACATCCTAACCCACAATCTCCTCCTTGCTGGTTTGAGTTATGTGCCCATTTACAGCATCTGTTTATAGGTCTTTTCCAGCTGTAACGATATAGGTATTGCACCAATGGAATAGAGCTCTGAGTTGTAAGGCTTTACTGGCTATTTTACAGTATAGCGGAAACAGAAAAGTCACTGTGAGGGATATAGTGTTTCAAGTTTAAAGACACAACAAAGTGAAACCAAAGCTTCCAGACAGCAAATTAGAAAAGAAAAAAAGGAAAGAAAAGTTCCCATTTCGTCCCCTGAAAAGAAAAATAAGTGGGACGCATTTCCAGTACATAGTTTAGCCATCGCTTTCTTGCTTCTCTGCATATTTGGTTACTATGGTGACAGATTCTTCCTTTTGTCCAATGTTGACATCCTCAGAGGTGCTGCAGCCCGGAAAGACGGTCACCGTGGTGATGGGCATCGACTTCTGCGACTCCACCCAGGCGGCGAACTTCCTGCTCTGGTGAGTGCACACCTACTCCTGTTGGTCCAAGCAATTGGAGGAGACAGGACCAAGACATCTGACTGATTTGTCCCACCTCCTGTAGCTGCTTTAACCCACCTCCTCCACAATCTGATTGGTTATCTCTCTGTACCAATCATTTTTCGTTCTGCCCTCAGAACATTTTTGTGTAAGTAAAACTCCCATGAGCTTGTATATTACCACTCTGATAAAGGTATTAAGCTGAAACGTTCATTTGGAACCCATGGTGTGCGCTAGTAAAATACACACCATCAGAGTTTGGACAGTTTGGACCCATTCTCCATTGTTTTGAAGCATTTTACCAATCGTTAAAGCCTGGGAACTCAACAGGACCTGACCAAATTCGTAATTCAATCATGAATCTATTACTAACAGACAATGGGATGTTCTAGGTCACATATGTTGTACAGTCTCTAAAGAAGGCAATCGTCATATAAGTGGTTGTATCCCAGTAGCACATTTGAGGCATTTGGCTGCAGGGCGTGACACATACTTAAAAACAGTTCAACTGTAAGTAACAATCAAGGAAGAAAACATGCTTCTCACCTCAGCGTACTTGCAGTGTACCATGAGGTCTTGGGGGCTGTCCTCACAGTTTGTATGTAGCTATGGCTAATTTCACAATGGGTTTCCACCCTATCCGCTCCCTCCCCCAGCTCTAACACAAGGAAGTTCTCCGTGTCAATCCAGCCCCCTGTGGGAGAGCTGATGATGCCGTTCTTCATTACGGAGCACGACTTCAAGAAAAAGCAAGGTGAGACAGGTGGCCGCAGCGGACGGAGCTGCTGGCAAACTGGCTCCGATCTGCGGCCTAACTGGGACATCGCTAGAACGATTAAAAAATTCAGAACATAATTAGATTGGTTTGCATTGGGTGTCCAATACGATATGCATTCCTGGAGCCCAAAATCTCTAGCAGTGCCCTGCTTCGAGAATCCTTCTGTGCATAATGGCTTAAAAGCAATTCTTTCATTCATTTCCTTTTACACTACAAAGTCTATTCAAAAATCTATTTAAAAACTGGATGATGTTTTTTATCAGTTAGTTCACCTTGACCCAACACTTCAGTAATGTCAGAAATGCCATGAATGGGTATGTTATATTGTTCAAGGCACAGCCGAAGAGCCCTAATTACCCTATGTCTGCTGTAGCATAGCAACCTGTTGAATGGAAGCAACGTTCCTTCTGAACTTGTCATATGCTTGGTTTTATTTCCTATACAAACACTGTCCAACAGTGATAGAGAAGCATTTAAGGATCTCCTGACAAATACCACACAGATTCACCTCACTTGGTCCTCTGCTCCCAGTCTCCACCACCAAGCCCCCCGCATCCCATAACAACATAAAGCCCCATACTTTTACCTGAACCAGTACCCTGTAATATCCAGTGCCTGAAAGTCAACTTGTGCATCTTGTGCATCCAGAATGCAAGGTTTCACTGATACTGGGAATGACTGATCTGCTAATACCAGTCCATATGAGTTCTTGCCACCATACTCTCTGATCACAGGTGCACTGAAATTTAACTGGAATGTATTAACTGGATGACCCAAAGTGAGAAACACTGCACTGTAGACTACCATGGCTTTTAATGCAATTGAAACTTTGTAGTTTGCACTACATTTTAAACATAATTTGATGGTAATGTATGAGGCTCACAGATGAAGCAGCTTGCACAGTGAGTGTGGTAATCTAAAATGTGTAACTTCAATGTAAGATTTGACTGTAATTAAGACCTGAGAACTCAAATATCAAGCCAAGTGAAGCTTTGTCATTTCAAAATATGCAGACAAACAATGCAGCAAAATAGTGTCTATCCGAAGTGGCTTTACACAGAATAAGACAAGTCAGGCACATAACTGCAACTCAAAGCCATATATAGTCAAAGAATAAGAAGGCACTTTCATGTTTTGGATCTTACTGAGGCATATTTCTGGGTGCCTGTTCCAGGGCTCACTAACAGTGTTGGGGATGTTATTCACACAAGTGATCCATTTCAGTCCTGCAGCCGCATGTCACTGCTCCCATTAATCATTCAGACCTGCTGATCTAGGGAGCTACAGTGTTCCAATATGGCTGAATGTGCATCAAGCGACCTGAACTGACTAGGGGCAGAACTTAACATGAGGATTTTGTTTGTAATGTTTTGATGGATTGCAGATTGAGTGTTGGTACTTTGTTGTCACTTAGTGCCCAACAGATCTGGAAGGGCCATCCGGCTGTGGGGTGGTCATCACTAGCAGGCCATAGCGGGTCTGAGGAGTCTTGATGTCATTGTCCCTTCCTGTCCCCCTTTCTTGAGTAGGTCAGCTGGCGGGCATGAATGAGATTAAGGAGAGTCTGACGCTGAGCAAGAGCTGCAAGGGCGACCTCACCATCATGCAGAGGGTCACTTCCATTGCCAACCTGGGCCGGGTGTCCACTGCGTCCGACAAGGAATCTAGGTGAGCTGGCCCTACACAGACCCCGCCCCAAATCAGGGATAAACTGGACATCTCTTTCTACAATGAAATGATACATTATTTGCCATTTGCACAAGTGAGTACAGGTACATTGGAATGCTTCTTCTTGCATATCCCATCATGCTCTCCTTTGAGACACACATATGAAGCTTGGGGTCTGAACACAGGGTCAACCATTTATCCTTTTAGGGTTAAGGGCCTTGCTCAAGGGCCCAACAGAGATGTGACTATTCTGTCAAGCATGGGATTCAAACCAATGACCTTTCGGTCACATGCACAGAGGCATAACCTGCTGAGCCACAAACTGCCAAAAAGCTCTAGTATGTCCAGAAAGTCCCAATTTCATTTGCTCTATCCAAAGTCCTGTTCCACCCAAATGTCTCTCACCTATCTCAAAGCAACCAGGGACTCTTCATGAAAGTACACATCACCGGCTAGGTACTGGTTTGAGTGAAATGAGACATTTTGGTCTCTTTGTATTCTATTGGAACAAATAACAATGGTCCCAAGAAAGAACAGATTAACTTAGTTCTTATGTTTAATTTTGTTTCATTTATAATTGTATAATTATTTCACAAAATGTCAGTCTGAAAAAACGCATGAATTACATTTAAATTAACACATGCACAACTATCCTTCATATTTCTTCACTTCCAATTTCAACCTTTGACCCCCCCTAACTTCCGTCCCCTAACTCAGCCCTCCTTCTCCTCCTACTCCTGGCTCACCGCTGGCCTTTAGGTTCGCAGGGAAGACAGTGTCCAGTGGCAGCCTGGTCCTGGTAACTGTGGAAACAAAAGAGTACCGGAGTGCCCAGCTGACAATCAACAGCGAGAAGATGGTGATTGGTGCCATGCTGGTGAAGGACGTCCTCCAAGCCCTATCGCAGTGAAGGACGTCCTCCAAGCCCTATGACAGTGAAGGACGTCCTCCAAGGCCTATCACAGTGAAGGACTGCTTGATTGCTGCCCCACCTCCTTCACATTCCATCCACAATCTCCTGAAACCACTGTCACAATCATGTCACACTATGAACCTACTTCCTGCACAATAATAATAAATGATTGACATTTTCAGTAACCAATCAGAACCTCTAAAAAGCTTGACTAAACGATTGTGTTTAAAGAAAAGTCCCGGGTGACATGGAGTGTGTGGGTGTAACAATGAATTCATGATAATGCATAGGCACATTGAGATTTGACCAAGGTTTACCGTCATCAAGGGAACCACTAGTGATGTTGGGCCCCATGAAAGAATACAATTTTGGGCCCCCAACCCAGACCAATCCAATTACCGGTTCCAGTGTTATTAGGGTACCTTTCACTCAGGGGCCTTTGGAATCGTCCCAAACCCCCATCCCACCTTACAAAGCCCCTGACTGTCACACTTCATTTAATTCCAAAATTATTGTTACAGTAATCAGAAATGTACCATAATACATGGAAACAATATGGCAATATCAGTTTTGTCCATAACAAAGGAACATACCGTACTGGATGCCATTATTATGTACGAATGGATTGATTATCCTTATTCAGACATGTCACCGTACAAAATTCGGAAAGACACAGTTACCAGTACTCAGAATAATAGTGGATAGTTTAATACTGTATCTGAATCTCATGGGTGTATGGGCTGTTTTAAACAGAATAGACAGTATGATATTTTATAAAATGTCTGGATCCCGAGCCCAGCCCCACCCTCTCCATTCTGCAGCACACATGCTAATCTGTTGTACTTTTAAAAAGCTGATCGAACTGGAACAATGATAAACACATTTGTCTTGCAGTCATTTAAAATGCAAGAGCTGTATTACATTTAAAGACACTCAAAAACAATATCATTTCCCTGACTCTTAAATACCTGGTTAATTGTAATTATTAAGGGGGTTCGAATTATCAGAGTCCTCACACATTACATGACCTTCACTGCATCCTTTGACACCCAGGGATATGGAAGGAGCGCTGAGTGACTCTATTTCCTTCTCTCCCTTCTGGCCTGAAAAATCGGGGCATAAAGGGTGTATAGTCATTCCAGTTATAACAGGACTAGTTCACTGGCACGTCTGACCTTACCCATCCAGCTTGAAGTGCGTCTACTTTTATGTTGCACCGTTTGGTTGCCCTTTGCTTGCCGAGCGTAAATTCAGTCCAGTCTGTTTTTTTCCATTCCATCTTTTCCCAGTCTGGTGACCTAGTGCGCACCGTTGCAGTGACATCGATAAGTGTGTGGAGCGTGCGTTGTTAATTGCTATTTATTTTGCAAAACATTGTGTTAGTATGAAACGAATGGGTTTGAAAAAGACAAATAAAGAGTTAGTCTCACCAAAAGACGCGTCTGCAATTAAAACGTGTTTGGTATTAAACCCTCTATAATCCATCTGAAGTGTAAAACTCTCGTTAATGAAATGTAAATACATCTGAACTTCAATGTCTATAGAGGTTTGGGAAAATGCAAAGAAAATCTAACGTAAGATGTATTCAGATTCAACATGAAATGGTGCACGACTGGCGTACAAAATGGAGTGACTCTTTAATCGTCAAAAAAGTAATTTAATGCCTTCTCCATATTTTAAGTTTGGTTCATAACACAGTAAGACTGACACTAAAATAATACTTATCCGATAAAGTTGCGAATATATATTTACAGTATTCATATTTATTGTGTATTGATTCTCCCACATTGATATTCAAAATCAAAATATACATCGTTTGGTCTTATTCAGTCACTATGAGCATTATACGCATTGGTTATGTAAAGTAATGAAATAATTCTAAAGTTTTCATCTAGCACGTGAACCAGATATGCAGTTTTTTTGGCTGAAACCAAAATAAGGGAATTGGATAAATGCTGCAAAATACTGGAAAATGACAAACGGAACCATAATTTAAACTCTTTTTCTTTCATGATTGACTTATTTATTAACAGCATGTTCTCCATTGTACCCCCTTTATTTTTGCGCATTTCTGAGAAAAAGCAGCGATAGATGTAAAATTATTCAGCAAATAAATGTAAAATCTGGCGAGATAATGGACGAACAGAAGCGAGCTCCATATTTTTCGTCATCTATACAATGTATCAACAAGTGACTGCCATTCATCACGTGGACCAGAGGTGGCCTCCTACTACTTTTCCCCAAGCAGGCGAACACGGGCAAGACAAAACAAGATAAAACCGGCTGGGGAGACGCATCCCAAAGTGAGGCACCCCAAAGTGAGCCCACCCCCGTGCTTTGCTGCCTGCGCCGCCCCACCTTTCCCTGGTTAATTGCAGCTGCCACCCCTCCCTCCTGGACCCGAGTTTTTCCCAATCACGAGCGCCGCCCCCGAGGCGCGCCTCCTTAAGTAGCCTGGCTCGCCTCACACGCGCGTTCCCGCTGCCCGAAGCGCTGCTCTGCTCTTTGCCCTTCACCTGTACCATGGCTTTCTCTCTGGTAAGTGTGCAGAAACATGGCAGCGCTGCCCTGCAATAATTCCCTCGTTAACCTCTTTGCAGGCGACGCTGTTTTCAATAATAAATACATCACAAGTCTTCCACACACATCACTTTAGAAATTAGCTGCGTTTATTGGCGTGTAAGAAATATGTTTGGACTTAATTTTGCACAATTTGTGCTTTGGGTGGTTTGTTTTATCGCCAAATGAGCCGTAGCCGGACTTTAATTGTATTTTTTTTGAAGGTGCGCACTGCTTATCACTTAAGGCCCCTTTCTTCGCATCGCTAATGGCGCTGGCTGTTTGCGGCGTGGCGTCAGTGACTGGGAGCTCGGTCATAAACCAAAGTTAAGATAACGGAATAAGGTAGAGGCAGAAAGCCTTCGCTAATCTGTTATGTTTAATTTTAGCATGCGAAAATTTTAGGAAATAACCTCGCCATAAGTGAAGTTAAAGGCCTCAGCCGCCTGACTGCACCTGGCGTCTTCGGACGCACGTTGACGTATACAGTAGGACCTTGTCCGAGATATTAGTGCCTTGTTCCGATACGTTTTTCTATTATTCTGAGACACTTGCATGAGGTTACCTGCCACATGTCACTGTCAGCCGCGCTCATGACCCTTTCGTGGTAGTTGTTTACAACGGGCCGTTATCATAGGTGGCTTTCTGTGTACTTCTATTAGCAAAAAGATGATCTTGGAGTCCACGATCGCTGGGACACGGAGTCCCCGGCCCTGTCGTCTTGCAGCAATGCAGACGTCTTCCGCAGAATGAACACGATGTTGGGGAACTCCTTGGATTTCACGGGGGTGTGCACCACACCAGTCACTAAGGCCAAGCGTGACCACGTGTCAGGTAAGGTTTGTACATGGGTGTCGTGGTGTAAAGATGTATGACTTGTGGTTAGTTTACTTGTTGGAAACGGGGGGAGGAGTAACTAACATTTCTGCTTATTGGGTATTTTTTATATTTATATTTTTTTATGCGAGTGATTTAAAGACATGCTTAATATCCTACAATTGTACCTCAGACCAAGCTGCTCATTTGCTCTTGAATGGCACAGTAGTGATTTGTGCTTTGAGGGTATAACCGTTTCTCCCTCAATATACCCTTTAAAAGACCTCGTAGTGGTTCAGTACCTTTTAAATAGCCTGTAGCTGTGGTGGTTGCAATAGGCTACTCTGCATTGGCTCCCTTGGATTGGACCCTGGGGCCTTTTTGACTCCTGCCGTCTTGTGCGCTGCCCAGACACCCAGCCAGTATCTGTGTGGAAATCACATGTAAACATTTCTCATTGGGGGGGGGAATCTCTTGGTGGCATGAGTGTGGGGTTTTTTTTTTTTTTTTTTTTTGCAAGAAAGTGCTTTGTATAAACGTGCTCTGCTGTCTTGTGGGGGCAACTGCGGGGATTGTGTCATGGGGTCCTGGCTGAAGCCATTTTGTTCTGGGCCCTGGAATTTGTGGCTGGTCTGCCGTCTCCTATGAACTTGAACTGCAAAAGAGACTGATAATTAAGCCGGTACCCCCTTAAAATGTAAATTCAGTAGAATGACTCTTCTGGGGTGGGAGGGGTCTTGTTTCCTTTACAGTACAGCCAGTAGGTGTGGTTGTTACCTCATGCCACAGCCCCATGGTATCTTAATAGGTCCAGATTTAAGAACTGCTTACTGACTGCCCCAGACCCTGGTGATCTGGGTGTGGCAATGCATAGTGGATGCTTGTAAATGACTGGTGATATCCAGACTGTCAGATGGTGAGCTAGCCCCCCCCCCCCAATAATCACCACAGCCCAGGGCACGGCTTCCCTGCTCACACTAGAGCTGCTGAGTCAGGACTGGTTGCTGGATTCTCTCCAGTTCTGGAGATTTTGGGGGTGGGACAGTGCTGCAGTTGGTTCGTTCTGGAAGTTCTGTGTTTGTATGCACGATGGCTGCAGGTGCCACTGCCGTGGGCCCCCCCCCCCCGCGGGGGGCGGGCCCGGGGGGGGGGCCCCCGCGCCGGCCCCCCCCCGGGGC
>JAODKC010000021.1:21666719-21693136 GCA_026777985.1 Mormyrops attenuatus | reverse complement strand
CCTTTTTTTTTTTTTTTGTAGGTTTTGTTTAAACTTGCTTCTCCTTAGCACTGTATCTCTGAATGGGCTCCTCTGACAGGATCTGGCCGAGTGACCTTCAACAACCAGCGCAGTTATTTGAAGGCGGTCAGTGCAGCCTTTGTGGAGATAAAGACTCCCAAGTTCACTAAAAAGGTAAGTCATCACCCCCACCCACTTAAGCAGTCCATCATCTGGGCATGACCCACCCCTCTCCTCCTAGGTGCAGATAGATCCCTACTTGGAGGACTCAACGTGCCAGGTATGCAACCGGCAGCCTGGTCCATTCTTCTGCAGAGATCAGGTGAGTGGAACTTGCTTTGGTCCTGTCTGCTTCCAAGTGGTGGTGAAGGGGGACATGCACTATAGGACAGGGGATTGTGGGGTTGGGTCATTTGAGCTCGGCAGGTTTAGGGGTCTGTGCTCACATCTGGAAGATCATGGGTTTGAATCCCATGGCCAGCAGAGTAATTGCATAACAATTGGAACCCTTGAGCAAAACTGAAGGATGCTGGCTGGCTGCTGTTCCCTGAAGCTTTTCCTCATCCTCAAGACCAGTGCGGTGACGTAAGAGCTGTTCTTTGAATCTCCCCAGGCCTGCTTTAAATACTACTGCCGCTCCTGCTGGCACTGGCAGCACTCCATGGACATCCTGAGCAACCACCGGCCCCTCATGCGCAACCAGAAGAACCGCGAGTCCAGCTAAGAAGCCGGCTGTGCTTCCACTGCGGCTCCCCTGCTTGGCCTCCCGCCGCTGGCTCTCCCGCCCCTGTGGAGTGAGGCTCGAGTGCAGGCCCCTCCCCACTCCCCCACCCATGGGAACGGAACACCACTTGGGCTTGCGGAGGAGCAAGAACCACTGTAGAAAGTTCACGATTTGCACTTGCTATTTTTGCTGTTTACTCGTTCACGATGGCACTATGCACAGTGAGGCGTTGGGAAGACCTCATATTGGCTAAATACTCAGACTAGCTGGCTGCAATTAGATGATTCCAGCCAGTGCTTTGAAGATGTTGATTGGGGGGAAATGCCTTTTTTCTTTTTTTTTCTTTTCCTTTTTAAGAGCAGTCTTTTTGTTTTACATGCATGTTGGCGGATGATCATGCAGGCCTCGTTGCCTTTTCACATTGCCCAATCCAGTACAGTGCCTTCAATTTTTCCCCCATCCCTTCCACCAGTGGGTCGGCCCGTTTCATTGGCGACCTGCTTGGTTTTTTACTTTGGGAGATGAGTTGGGCCTCATTTATTAACCAGTCGCATTTCATAAATTTTTATGCAGTTTTTTACTAATTTTTTTACACACTTTTAGTCGAGACATGGGAAATTGACTCAACCTGGCGGCTTTTTAATTTCCCCCATTTTTTTCCATTGCTCCCCCCCCCCCCCCCTCCCCATGTGACACTGGGGATTTTTTTTCTTATTTCCCTTCCAGATGTACTGGGGCATGAAGGTGAAGCACTGCCCTGTGCAGGTCCTCCAGTAGATTTGCACCATGCTGGATGCTGCCACAACTCGGGTTGCCGTGTTTTCAAACCCCAATCTGGATTCATGGATGCCAACCTGGAACAGACTTAGACCTTAGATGTGTACATAGTTTTAAAGTAGTTGCACTTTTTAATTTGCACTTCGGAAAAGGGGGAAAAAAAATGGTGGTTTTAAACACTAGTCAGCAGAAGGGCAGCTCCTTGGCAGCTGTCGTGGGCGACGCTGTTTTGGATGAGGAAGTGACTTCCTGTATGAGGAATGAGTGAACCATGCTGGTCTGCCTTTCCTGGCTCCACCTCTCAGCCTGATATATTAAGCTATGTGCAGATGAACCAGTGTTTGGTTTTTTTTTTTTTTTTTGAGGTGTGCTCATGCTGAGCTTGTTGCCTAGCCCAGCTTCCCCCCCTTTTTTTTTTTTTTTTTCTTTATTTTCCCCCCCCCCCTTTTTGCTGTGTTTACCTGCAGATGTGGAGTGTGTTCTGACTGGGCACAAATAAAGGTGTTGAAGCATTACTTTGGCTCCTTGTTTGGGTTTGGCCATGTTCATTGGGTTCCTACGTTTAAACATCTGCTACTTCGTAATGGAAGTATTGCTGCCAGCACTTAATTTTTTACTGGGCATCGCCCATTTCTACCGGCAGCTACTTTAACTGTCTCCAGATAGGCCACAAAGCTTTCATTTGGGCATCTTTGAGTAACAATTCTGGTGATGGGATGACGTTTGGCATTTGATCCTATGCCTTGTACAGGCAGTCCCCAGATTGACAGCCATTCAAGTCTGCCTTTGTCAAATTTGTAGGAAAGTCTGAAATAATAGGGTGCATAAATGGTAACGTAACTACATTCTGTAACTTGAACCGTTGGACAGCTGAAGCCATGCAATGCTTTCATGAGTGTCAAAGTAGCATGTACATTCATTAAACCACTGTAACCTGAGTAATATAAGCTTTATGGCAGTCCGTAAGTTTGTGCTGTCCATGAGTCGGGCGTTTTTATCCCAGGGATTGCATGTGTACTGGGAGGCCTGTACCACACAGGAAATTTTCAAGTGGGGAATTGTCCAAGTTAGTTGACACCCAAACATTGTCTATCAAAGTTAATCTACCACAAGTGTGGTTGTTGAGAGAGAGCTCTAACAGGACTGCCATTAGGGTGGAGTGCTTCAGGTACAGGGTGCTTCCTGATAGTTTTGGATCACTGCACTGGTGACTGGTGTCATGTCCTGTCAGGGAAATCCCTTGGTGAATGGAGGTTGAAAATTGCCTTCAGAATACCGAAGGTCATCTATGTTCTAACCTGTGATTTTTGTTAGAGCAACATAGAAATGAGTGTGGGAGTTGGAACAGGGGACCATCAGCTGACAGAAGCAGGTCATGGACATATCCTGAAAAGGGGGGTGGCTAAACAAAGAACATGTCATTTAAAAGGCTGTGGTTCATTGTGATATTTCACAGTTCACACACCAGGCCCTAAACTGCTGCCCAATGCAGACTCTGAAGATACAAGAGTTGTGGACAGAACCAGACCATTTTGCATCACTTACTAGGCACTGATGTCACACGTCATCTGTGGAGGAAATGGATATTAATGAAGGTGACATCAAATAGTGTTGTGTATAAATCTATTCTGGTAACTGCAGTGCTTATGTCTGTACCTGGACATTGATGCTGTAGACTGATTTCCTGTCTCCATAGTCAGTCTCATGTGCCCTCAGGATCTTTTTAATTGCTATATGCATGCAGTCGATTGCCTGTATCTCTCTGGGGAATCCTCTGCAAGGCAGATGCGATTGGAAATCACAACAATGAATATGTAGTATGCAAATGTGACAAATGTGGCAACAGAACACAGGCTTACTTGCTGTCCCATAGTAGCCCCCATAGACAGGCTGTATGGGAAAAACAAGTATTCAGGAGATTGTGAATCTCCCAGCACACTGTTCATACTGAGGTTTCCACACATCTCTAACATACAGGTAAGCATCCATTGCAGACAAAGGCAAGGCTATGTGCGCAGTCTGTGATTCTGTCAGTGTTCACCTCTGACAAGTAGAGGTATAGGCATGGGTTTTGCCTGTCTCAATATCCGGCTAATTTATAAGGATGGGCCACACCCAGAGGGTCCTTGACGAAGGCTGTCATCACATTTGCCAGGGATGTGAAGGGGCAGAAGGCAGGTTGTTATGCATATTTCTGTGACACTCAAAAAATCTGCTCCGGAACAGGTTTGCCATGTAAAATGTCACCATGACGACATGCCCAGCTAAAACATTAAATGCTTTAGTGTTATAACTAACACTGACTTAAATCCTAAAATAACTGGCTAGCCAATTAATTCGGCTTAGTGGTACAGGAATGTCAATGTTGGCACAACTGCTGTTTGGTTTTGACCGAAAAATAATCAATTTGCAAAATAATAGTTTATTTTTAAGCATTTTATGCTTATTGCCTTTTCAAGTCTACAGTCAAACCGGCATCATGTGTCCAGCATCTACTGTATTACCTCATGTTGCCTCTAGGGGGAAGCATGAAGCCTTCAAAATAATATGAGCAGATTGGATGTTCCGCAAACCATAATGGTTGCGTCAATTTTGGTTCCCCTAGCGTCCTATCATGGCATTTGCTCCTTTTCTTGGAAGAGAATTGCTTCATACACCAGAGATTGTGACTGTATCACTGTCCCAAAAGGGAGTAGTTGTTTTTAAGATAAGTGGATATGGGGAGTGCTCTAGTCAAGACCCCCCCCAAAAAAAAAAGACTTCGCCGCAAAAGAAGTCATTTTGAGCCATATATGCTAACTGCCTAAAGAAATCCAACCAACAAGTGAGCCTAGAGGAGCTTGTTAACGGCGACAATGTTTAACGGTGACAAATGGTTTATATCTCCATTAAGTGTTTCTCGAACGTGCAGTTCAGCGCACCGGGAATGATGCTGGGGGGGTGCACTTTTAGCCTTATCAGACCAAAGCAACCACATACTGTGCACAGCAGCAGCCCTGATAAACCTGTTTCTTACAGGAGGTGGAAGAAAACGTTAAAGGAGCTCCAGGAAGACTTGTATCCAACCCGCCATCTGCCTTTCAATGTCATATTTCGTCCTTTAAAAAACAATACGGTTTTTGGATGCTTGTTGTCGATTTAGCTTAAACAATTTTTGTGCAATTTAATCTATTTTAGACATGCTTCAACATTTTTTAAAAAAATATTTGCTTGACTATAGTTTCTTTTTGCAACTGAAAGAAGTAAATATTAATACCGACGTTGCTGTGGCGTGTGCCATTCTGGTAACCACTGCTCGGTTATCTACCTGGGATCGTTTCCTAGTGTACCACAAACCGGTGTTTTAGTGGGTGGATGAGGAAATATATGTGGGTTTTATGTCTGATGTCGAATTACACACGAAACGCATATGTGATAAACGAAATATTCATTACTGTTTACATATAAACCTATATACCCTGCATAAAATCCGATCAGTATCTGCACGGTTTGATGCACGATACACCGCGTTTACTCAGGCGGAACAAATGATCTTTCTTACTTCCGCAATTCTAGTTGTTGATTATAAGATGACATTATAATATTAGTTTCATACTTCTAATCGCTGTAAACAGTGTATCTACTGATATGTTAATTTAAAAACAGAAGTGAATACAGTTACAGAAGAACTGCCCATTTCAGCAAGCTGTGCCTCTCGTCGGTTTCGATTGGCGTCTTGCCGTATGAAAGCTGCAGCCGCCCACTTGTTAAACTTGAAACAGTGCCCTCTCTCTACATGCACGGACAACAGTCTCCACCATTTGTAATAATGAAAGTTATTGAGATGCAGTTTCTCCATAAAACTCGCCAAATTGTTTCTGTGTGAACGTTCGTCCGTTTTCCGAATATGTATTAATATGTAATATATATTTATATTAATAGCATACGATTTTAAAAAATTCAAGTACCTGTGTAATATAAGAGAAGGCCGTATATCATTTTTAGATAGCTGCTGTTATTCCAATATACTCCTTAATGTACGTCGCTTTGAAGAAAATAAATAAATGTAATACGGATTTCTTATATACTCGAACTTCGTTTCGACGTGGCGTGTTATTCACCCAGCGACCAACAGATGTCGCCACGGCAGCCCATTCCCTTTAAGAGGTACCTTTTCTGCCCTCCGTCCCCACTGAAGTTTTATGATGCTGCCGCCGCCGCCTGCTCGCGCAGTCTAAAGATGGCGACCAGCTCGGAGCGTAGTCCCCCTCCCTTCCCCGAATCCGAGGACCAGGAGCCCGAACCCGACGCGGCTGATGGGGACAGCGACGAGGGAGAGGACTTCTTCACCGGCAACGTAAGCCACAGTTTTTGCTTTTTTTTTTTCTTTTATACTTGGTGTGGTGGGAAGTAGGCTGTAAGAGGGGGGGCGCTGCTTCTAGTGTCGAATTCAGGGCAGCCCGAAAAGTTCCGCTTCTCCGGCTAAGCTAACGGCTAAGCCAGCCGGTGGGAGAAGCTTTCGCCTACGCTGTTAAAGCTGCTTTACGAGTCGCGGCGGAAGCACGGGCGGGACGGGGAGTGGGACGGGGAGTGGGACACGGACAGTGCCAAGCAAAGGCCTTTCGGTCCCGGTTTCGTTCGCGCTGCGCTGGAATGCAACAGGACAGCTAACGGGCAGCGACCCTGGTCGGGTTCGGTTTAATTACCGGTGACGGGTCGGCGCGCCGGTTAGCCTTGGTGACCCCCTTCACCTCCGCCCTAACTTGTTTACTTCGCCGAAACAGATTTGTGGGTGTGTGTTGTTTGTTTGGGTGACTAATTGATTTTGGTTGAGTACCCGGTCGTCCGTAGCCAGCCGCTGGATGATGTTACTGGACCCACCGTCACGAGTTATCGCGAGTCGCCCGGCCGAGTGTCGCTCGGGACGCGACCGCAAAGCGCGTCTGGGTTAGCAAACTGCCGCCTGTGTGGCGTGCCGCCCACTCACTGTGGACTGCGCGCATGGATCTGTAGAGCTGCTCTTTTAATCTGGTCAATACATCCATCCGTCTTCTAACCGCCTATCCCGATCGGTGTCACAGAGTGTGTGTGTGTGTGTGTGTGTGTGTGTGTGTGTGTGTGTGTGTGTGTGGTGGGGGGGTTTCGACAGCAGAGGACACGAAGCTAGGCTAGGGTCCATCCCGAATGAGATGCCAGTATTGCAGATGTGAGACGGCCACTGAGCCACCCCTGCTTAATACATGGTTTCTTCTTTTTCTTTGTCATTATTATTGTTATCTGTAGTTAGATGTGTTACTTTGAAGAGCGCGTTTGAAATGTCATCAGTACAGTATTTAATTTCACCAGTCCACCGCTTCCTGGTTCGCTGCTCCCTTGCAAACGAGGATGTGGTGATTGGACTGTCTTTCAGGAGCCTCTTTTTAAAAATTTGTTGGTTTTTCATGTGGTACTGAGTTCTGCTTTTGTTTTGCGGAATTTGTTTTTTTTCCCCCCATTTTAATCCTGACTCTTCAATACAAGGTAATACATGCAAGCAGGCTGTCCTTGAATGTTTGCGATAAAAGGCACCGATACCTGAGCCCCAGCCACAGGGAAATTCTGCTCTCTGAATATACCTCTGTGGGCTCCAAGGAAACCTTATGTTAGTGAAGCCTCTCACTGACAGGCTGTTCAGCCCTGACTGGCTCCGTCCCCAGGCTTGTCCTGTGAACATCAATCCACTGGATTAACCTTAGGTCACACAAGCTCAGTCCCCTCTTGCAAAATCATGCCCTTCCCTTAAGCAACCAAAAGGATCCCCTCTGCTGTGGAGCATTTGCATGGGCAACCCCAGGAATCGGTCTGTGATTGCTAAGGTACATGACCTCCATTTCGTGGGTGTGTTTGCCATGTTACATACCTGAGCAGCTTAAGCAGAAAATACTGCACAGGTGTCACCAGCCGGGGTCTTGCCTCATGCAGGCTCTGAACTGAAATACAATGATTTCTTCCCCTTTTTCCCTTTGACAGACAGTCTGAGGCAGAAACCGCACTGTCTTGCAAAAACATGGAAGTCATTGTCCTTTAGTTATGTCAAATATCAGGGCTGTTGTACCCTCTCTGCCCCCCCCCCATGCTGTGTTTACCCGGTCAAAGCACAGTCCCTGTTAACTGATCCCCGTGCTCCTTATAGGATACAACAGGAAGCAGCTTCTGAAAACTTGCAGTATAAGGCATTCTTTATGATGTTTCATATCCTGTGCATCAAGCCTGTGTTTCATTGCTGTTTGGTGGGCAGCTTTTCATGTGGCATTGCGTAATGTGCCGAAAATGGGTGTGTGCACATGCTGCAGGGTTTGAAAAAGTGTCCTGTGAATTAAGTTCACACTTCAGATTGGGTTGTTTGTTATGAGGCTGATCATGGTTCATCCTGTAATTAATTTTCCTTTTTTATTTTATGTTGTAAGATACTGGTTATTCTTGTTGCCACTCTCATCTGTTGATTTGATCTGTATTCTTTTTTTTTTCTTTTGGGTTAAAAGTCTCTGGGGTGATTTGGCTCAGGCCAGCTTCCCCAGGAGCCCAGTGGTGATTCTTGGATTTTTTTTAAGGTGCTGATAATTCATATAGAGGGGCCAGCCTTATAATTCCATCTGACCTCAAGCCTGTGTTCAGTGGATTTGTAATGAGAGTGTGGAATGGGACAGCTGCACTAATAACAAACTCTATGAAATTACCCCTGTTACAAATGGTGCAAGAGTAAGTCTTGAAAGTCTGTAGTACCAGGTCATTTATATGGGGTGTCTTATTAGGCATATATGGGCTGACCCACCCGCATGCCTGCATGTAAAGCTTCTTTGACTATTTACCATGTTTTGTTATATTGACCTTCTTTTAACTCCCTTTGGTGTTTTTATCATTTTCCTGGCTCTTTAACTGAGGTTTTAGTAAAGTCAATCCAGAGGCTTTTTTAGTTTTTTTTTCTTTTCTTTTCTATAATCGAAAACTAACAGTTGTAACAATTTCTATGTGTAATGTTTTAACCTTTTTATTTCTTCAGTCTGGTTTACTCTCCATTTGCTCGGCATGAATATAGCCATGGTTGCTGGCATGATATTAAAAGTTAATATAACGTACCCACCTTATCATTAGCCAATAATACCTTTTCAATCCATGACTGACAGGGGAGGGGGCACTCTGGGGGCCAATCAGCTTTCAGCTGGACTTAGTCCCCCTATGGCCCCACCCCTGTATACACCCCTGCCAAAGGCTCAGGTACCATGAAACACTTGCTTCCCTGCTGGGCAGTCAGAGCCCTCATTTCTGTGTTTGCTCACTTTCTCACCATCATTGTTTGCAGAGCAAGCCAGCAGAAACGAAAGTGGAGCGGCACCGGCCACCCGTCGACGTAACGGCGAAGTTGCAGCGCGACATCCCTAGCAGCGACCCCCTGGGCGACCTGGACGGCAGCGGCGGTGACAAGAAGCCTGCACGAGATGCCAGACAGGCTGACCTCTTCACCGAGCCACCGTCAGACATCTTCAGCGAGGAGGCTGCTGCGAGACCTGCCTGGCCCGGACCTGCCTCTGGCCTCAATGCCAACTCCAGCTCCAAGTCCAATGGTATTCACTCAGATGAAGAGCAGGATATCTTTGCAGGTATGACGTCTGGCCGAATGCAGACGTGTTGACGTTAAGGCCATGGGTCACGAGGGACAGTTTCAGAGGAAAGATCTCGCTGAAGAGCATGTGTGGGTTTATTTGGCTGTTGGTATCTGTGACCAATGCGGCCTGCACCTACGCATGGACCTTGTTTGCTCACAGTGATGTTTTTTTTCCCCCCCTCCAATGGTCATGTTCAGTGGTTTATGGGAGTGTGGTCTGTCACTTTCCATTTGAGCTCCCTGTGGCTCAACTGTGGCCTCTACCAGGGCCACAAGTGCTTTGTGGGAATGTCTTGGTAGCTACTTATGTCTAGGGCAGTGTTTCTCAATACGGTCTCTGGAGACCCACAGATGGTCTACAATTTTGCACCCTGCCAGGTCCCTAACCAAGGACCGGATTGCGAAACGCTGGTTAAGAGTCACGCATTCGCGATGTGTGTGTCCCCTTCTCTGGAGAAACCCAGCCTTGTCCGACCTCAGCAGAGGCTCATTGCCCATGTCTTGGCTCATAGCCATGGTTCCTGGACTGCTCTGTAATTAGCAGGCACCTTGGCATCTTCCCACCGGTGACCGAGATCTTTAGCTCGGTCGGCTGACCCCTCTCTCGGATAGATCAGGTAGGGCTTGTCGTGACGTGAGTGTGATCTCTGAACCAGTCCGACCCGTACCATCGGGACACTTCTGCTGTGTCCCCTTAAAGAATTGCAGTCTTTTACGTAATTCTGAAGTCCAGTCCTCCAGTTCGCCCCGGCTTTCCTGAGCTCTTGTTGATAGCAGCTGACGCCTGGATGGCCCCCAAGCCCCTCAGTCACATGCTTGCTCGGGGGGGGGGGGGGGGGCCTTGAGATAAAATGTGGTGCAGAGGTCTTTGCTTTGCCTGTCCGGGAAGTGTAGCACAGGAGTGATACTAATGACACAGGAAGCCTGGTGCTCAGGCTCCACTCTGCCTGACTGAATCAGTGCTGGCTTGGTGGGGGGTGGGGTTCCGGTCCCCATTGGTGCTTAACTGGAGTAGACACAGACCCACAAGCTTGTATACATGCAGACGCGCAGCGCAGAAGTGAGGAAGCTTGTACCAGTTTGGTTATACATCTGCCCCTGGTGGCAATTAATGATGCTGCGGACCGTTAATTAGCAGACTGGTAGTTGTGTGGACAGTGGGCCAGTTCTGCTCAAAGTGGGTCTTGGCTGATTTTATTGCTGTCAGGAGTCTAGTTTTACAACGTCTCGTGATTACGTTACCATCCCAACGGACAGTGTACAGCTTGTTTCTGGGGGTGTGCGAATTCAGATAATAAACGAAATGTTGCCTATTAATTTTTTTTTACGCATTGGCGGAAGTGAGCATCGGGCGAATGGCTTGTGGATTTGATTCCTATGTCTGGAATGTCTCTGTTCTTTCTGTGCCTGAATGGGATTCTCCACAGAGCCCAAACACACACCAGTTAGATGTATTGGTGTTTCTTAATGGGTTTTCCTGCTGTTCTTGGAATGAATGGAGGCTTCTGGACACTGGTGATGTGTTACCCAAAGGAGTCCTGTAACAAACGCGGACTAGCACCGTTGAGTCATGCAGGCAGCTTCTTTCAGTAAAACATTTTTAATGAGGTGTATAATAGGCTTTCTGTAAATACCCTGGTTTCCCTTGACTTTAGTGTTAACTTAAATGCTCCTGACTAAGTGGAGCTGGTCACAGAGGTAAACCACTCCATTGTTGTTTATTTTACACGTTTGTGTTTAATCCACAGAAGCCACTGTCGAGCTTTCGCTGGACAGCCCACATAACGAAAGGAGGAAGGAAACACTCATACCAGCAGCGAGCACCGAGTCATCTGTCGTCGCCCAGCCAAGCGCATCAAAAACAGTGCTTAAAACGATGGCAGAGGTATGGCGCCCCCTAGTGCTCGTCCTGATGCTGCCTCCCAGAGATGCCTGCAAACGATTGTGGTCAGGGAAGAGCCCAGATTTAACATCGAAAAGGCAGAATAAAGTCAGGACATCTTTGACCTTTGGGGTCACGATGCTGCTCATGCATGCAGGCCTAATTCCCAGCAGTGTTGTGCCTGCCAGCCTGGCTGACATGTATGATGTCGTTACTCTGTCAGCGACTGAGTAGCCTGCTCACTACTCTGAGCTCCGCTGGCCTTCCTGACACTTTGGTTTGTTTTGTTTAAGCTGGAAGAGGAGGAGAGTGAGGACAAGTTTGAGCTGAATATTTCCATCACCAACCCCGAGAAAGTCGGTAAGCTCTTCAGTGCCCCCCCGCCCCCTGCTGCTGTTGAGCTAGCTGTGTGTGTCCTGGCCCATGAAACTGCCACCCAGGTGATACAATGTTTTGCATACTGGCGGATAAAAAGCAGAAGTTGGAGTGTAGCATACTGGCAGTGCTCCACCCTCCTGATAAGGAGCCCTTTTTGCCTGGTGCTCAGGATCTACCTGCTCTTCACTCTTCACAGCCTGCCTTTTGTGGTTCTCTTCCTGTGTGACCTCTGTGTTCACCTCACCTCTCTCCCACTGCCACAGAGCACTGACCTAGCTGGTCTGTGTGTATGTGTGATTTTAAATTTTTTTCTTAAGGTGGGCAGCATAAGAGGGGAGATAATTCATATATAGGAACCAGAATTATCACTAGGCAATGATATGCTTTGAATTGGTGAGTGACAGAGGATGGGGCACTATGGGGACCAGTCAGCTTTCAGCTTGGGCCAATGGACTCTCTTATGTGTTTGTGGGAGGCAGACATTAAACACCACTCACGAACCTCACTCTGTCCCGCAGGAGATGGCATGAATGCCTACATGGCTTACCAGGTGTCCACGCAGGTATGTCTGGGGCCTCGAACTATCAGGAGGCTTCTCTGGGAACCAGGGGGGTGAGGTTTCCCAGAAAAGGCGTCCGTATCGTGGGTCCTGCTCCTCAGCCCTCAGGGTTTGAGTCCCAGACAAGCCCTCCTGTGTTGTCTCTCCTGCCAGACGTCGCTGCCCATGTTCAGGAGCAAGTCGTTCACAGTGAAGCGGCGCTTCAGCGATTTCCTGGGCCTCTATGAGAAGCTGTCGGAGAAGCATGCACAGAACGGCTACATCGTGCCCCCGCCCCCAGAGAAGAGCATTCTGGGTAAGCGGAGATGCTGTTCATCACGGTAATTTTTTGATTGCGAGGTGGACCCAGTGCTATAAAATGTTGAAACAGCGTAGCTGCCTTTGAAACCACAGGGAAATAAAGCTTAGTAAATATTTAGATCAGAATAATAAACATTTTGATGTGTCAGCTCTTGGGTCTGTGGCCTGTTCAGAAGCTGTTAGATGTTAAGTGCTTTTGGCCAAAGGTGTCATGCCTAAACCATATCACTGAGCACACAGTCTGGCCATGTTGTCCAGCTCAAAAGGCTGTGTCTGTCTGTCCCTGCCGCAGATTGAGGAGGCTATGATCAGCAACTGTTTACCAGGTAGATGGGGGCATGTTCTAACTCTCTGCCTGTGATCAGAAGGTTACAGGTTCATATCCCATGTTTGGCAGATTGATGTCATTCTTGGGACCTTGAGCAAGGCCGTTATCCCTCAGTTACTCCAGGGCTGGCCCTGCTTTCTATCTGCTAGATAAATAAATGTTTGCTATTTTCAATGACATTGGCTATTGTAAGTGTGGGTGAGGCTTTATAGTATTTATTAATGTCATTAATTTATTTTAAGCCTGAGGAAAGGATGGTTGTTGCATGAACTCAAGTGTTCAGAACCCTTTGTGTTAATTTCAAAGCTGAACTCCTGATATCTGAATTCAAAAGGTCTATTATTTTTCGTCCATCAACACATTTCACAAACTATCGAATTTCCCAAGCTCTGTTGAATTTCATTTTCTTTTTCTATTTCTAAAACCTTGGGTCTCAGGTGCCATATTGAATTTTGTATCTTTGATGCTTAGGATTATGAAAGAGGCTTGACGTATAGAATGGCAGGAAGGGCAGCAAGTGACTGAAAGTGGTGGGCTGAGAATCTTGTACACAGTCGCAGTAACTGTATCACTGTGCCGCAGGGATGACCAAAGTGAAGGTGGGCAAGGAAGACCCATCCTCTGCTGAGTTTGTGGAGAGGAGGAGGGCAGCTTTAGAAAGGTGAGTTTCACTGACTCATGACTGGGATAAGACCTGCGCTGGTGGGGGTTTCACTTACACAAAAATGTTGATGAGGGTGTAATGACAAATGATTGGTACAGAGAGAGAACCAATCAGATTGTAGAGGCGTTGGGTCCCAGCAACTGGAGGAGGCAGGATGAAGACATCTAATTGGTTGGTCCCACCTCTGTAAGTTGCTTGGACCCACCTCCTCTACAGTCTTGGTTATCTGATTGGGAATCATTTTTCATTTTGCCCTCAGAACATATTTGTGTAAGTAAAATTCCCATGAGCAAGATGCGCACCCCACCTCACCCCACTTTTGCCTGAAATATCGCCCTCAGAGGTCCTGGTGTTTAACTTATTATGTAATGGTTACATTTGTCCTTAATTCAAGCATTCAAAAAAAGCTTTATTGTCATACGTTACAAGTATAAGTACAGTGAAATACTTTCTTGCGTACCTCCCTGCAGACTTAAATAACATATTATGATGAAGAATATTAAATAGCAGATAACAGAATTGTGAGAACAATAAACTATATTCAGTATACACACGGCATTCATTCACTTTATATGCAAAATACATATGATGTACTATAAACTAGGTTGAAGTGGCAGCGGTTAATAAATGACAGTGGTGAACTGGGATCAAACTGCAAGTTAAAATTGTGTATTTTATCCACTGTTAATACACTGTATGGACAAAAGTGTTGGGACACCTGGCCGTTACACCCACAGGAACTTTTATGACGGGTCGCGCATCTTGTCCAGCAGTCTGTGCTGGAGGTTGTTTTCTTGTTGGTGTCTTCAGGGTCTGCCGGTGATAGCCATGGGCACCAGTTGTTCTGATACATGTGAGCAAATATTTGGTGTGAAGGTCGACTGAAACAGCTGAAAAGATCATGGGGTTTGGGGCTTCTCTCCCCTCTGTGGCATTTTTTACACGTCACGCTGCATCCACAAAGCCACCCATATTGTGAGCGACCCCACACACCCCTCCCGCACCCACTTGTCCCCCTTCCGTCTGGCAGGAGGTTTCGTAGCATACGGGCCTTCACTGCCAGGATGGGAAACTGTTTCCTGAATCAGAACTGAATCATAAACTGTACCCACACACACATGCACGCACTCACATGAGCAGAAACACATGGGCACACACACACATACTGTATATCCCCTTAATTTATTACATATTGCACATTCTCTGTCCTTCTGCTGCTATTGTTTGCACATTGCTTTATTGCTATCTTGTATTTTTTGCACACATCTGCTATTAGAAAATAGTGCCGGTCATAATACTGTATTCATTCAAACTAGTACTGCTACTGCTTTTGTCAACTGCATTATATGCTGTCTTGCCTGCTAATACTGTATTGTTGCCCTTGTCTTTATCTTGCACTCTCTCTCTTTGCTCTCCTTGCACTGTGTATTGTTCTGTCCTGCCTGCACTTGTGTAGTCCTGTGTTGTTTTTGTTCTTCGTGTGGCACCATGTTTTCACGTCTGCATTCTAGTTCATCCCAAAGGTGTTTGATGGGGTAGAGGTCAGGGCTCTGTGTAGGACAGTCTCGTTCTTCAACATCAGACTCACCCAACCATGTTTTTATGGACCTTGCTTTGTGCACTAAGGCACAGTCATACTCAAACAGAAAAGGGACATCCCCAAACTGTTCACACAAAGTTGGAAGTGTGGAATTGGCCAAATGTCTTGGTTTGCATATTAGGACAATTCTGTGCTTCCAGTGTTATAGAAGTTCCTGTGGGTGTAACAGCCAGGTGTCCCAATACTTTTATCAATATAGTGTAGGTATACTGCATGTATCAACACAGTGTCTATATTGCATATATTTATATTTATCTATTACTATTGGGAAGAAACTGTTTGAGTCTCCATATCGGTGTGTCCTTTTTAACGTCTTAAAATCGGGAGGATTTTCTTCACATGGATGTTGCCACGGCATCTATTCCTTTCAGCCGTCGGCAGGAAGTTCTGATTTAATCCGGACATGCTGGTGTGTGGAGGAGCCGTCTGATCTCGCCCAGCCAGGCCCGACCTCATGCTGTGACATGTCTGACTGGACCCCTCATTTTAATTCTCAAAAAGTCAGAATTGCTCATGTGAATGAGTGCGATACCACTTGTTGCTTTAGTATAAATATTCACCAGTGCTGAAGGGAAAAACGATCTTTAGGCACGCTCTTATCAAACATGAGTGTCACTGAATCTTCAGGTGCAGCAACTTGGCCTCTCCTGGGATTTGAAACTGAAACTTAGGATCAGAAATCTAGCTTTTAAATGTAAGCTCTTTGTTGGTTCTTCCCTGTATATAGATCAGTAGCTAATCCAGTGAGCATCTTTGTCCCCCCACCTCCCCAGGTATCTCCAAAGAGTTGTTGCTCACCCCTCCCTCCTGCAGGACCCGGATGTGCGTGAGTTTTTGGAAAGAGACGAGGTAGGAGCTCTGTGCTGGGGTGCCTGGCCTCCCTTCTCAAGTCGGGTGGGGGTGGGGGGGTGGCAGCTTTCCCTTGCGTGCAGAGGTCGGGTTTCAGAGTGCAGGGAACGTGTTGCCTGCCGGCACCCCAGTTGTATCTGTAGTAGAAAGCTTCTAGGAGTCTTTGGCAGTGGGCAGCGGCGTCTCTGCAGGGGTGCCTCGTCTCCCAGTGTGCATGTCTCGGGAAAGGTGGCACTCTAAATGTGTCAATGGGAGTCTCAGTCATATACAGTATTCTGAGAAACAGAAGGTAATCGGAAAAGATTCCTGTGCCTAACGCCTATGAGGTAACGCTGGCGTGAAAGACGGCGAAACATATTTGGCTGCTTATCATTTTGTGTGGGTTAGATGTTGGACACCCCTTTTTAAAAGGTGTTGGTTTCAATTTTTCAAACTGTGATTTGAGGAGCATGAGTGTGGTTACTGTGTATCACAGTGGATCGCTTGACTTTGTGTGTGGCTCTGCATGTCAGTTGCCCAGGGCCGTGAACACACAGGCGCTGAGCGGTGCTGGGTTCTTGAAGATGATCAATCGGGCCACCGACGCCGTCAGCAAGATGACCATCAAGATGAATGAGTCGGACATTGTGAGTGTGACCTGCTCTGTCTGCTGGTTACGTGCGTGTGTGAGTCCAAGGTGCAGTGAGTTGTCATCAGGCTGAATCCAAGATCAGCGCTGGTGAACGCCAGTGTACACAGCGTATTTCAAAATAAAGGCCTGCTACTGCTTGCCACTCAGCTGTCCGGCCGTTGCTGTTGCAGTGGTTTGAGGAGAAACTCCAGGAGGTGGAGAGCGAGGACCAGCAGCTCAGGAAGCTCCACGGCGTGGTGGAATCATTGGTGAACCACAGGAAGGGTGAGGCTGCTGGCGTTGCTATGGCGATGCCCACGACCCGATGAGTGCTGTCCGTATGTCATGTGTGGGCACTTTGTCTCAGAGTGGAGTCTTTGTAGTGAATCTGCTGGGGGGGGCATACCAAGTGCCAGGCCAGTGGGCCGGCCGGCTGTTGGAATCATCGCGCGTGGATCATGGATAGGGACCCTTGGCTGGTGCTGGAATGGAGCCTGTCATGGGAATTAAGCATGGCACATTTTGGCCTTATTGTAGTATATTAAACTGCGTCAAGTGCTGTAACGGAGTGGAACTTTATGATCTGAGCACTGACTCCTCTGCGTATGTGCGTGAGCCTCGGTGTGACCCAGCCCCCATCACTGCCCCCCCCCGTGCAGACCTGTCCATCAACACGGCCGTGTTCGCCAAGAGCGTGGCCATGTTGGGCAGTTCGGAGGACAACACAGCGCTGTCGCGGGCGCTGTCCCAGCTGGCTGAGGTGGAGGACAGGATGGAGCAGCTGCACCAGGAGCAGGCCACCAGTGACTTCTTCGTGTTCGCCGAGCTGCTGGCCGACTACATCCGGCTGCTGGGCGCCGTGCGAGTAAGTGGACCGGCTTTGTGTTACCATCCATGGTCATATTTCCTATACAATGCTTAGACACAGCAGTCTGCTAGAATTTTGCTTGCCCGTTTGCCTGTCTTTGCTGAAGTTGTAGTGTGAATATGAAAGACATACGGAAATCGGCTTGGTTTGGGTCACTTTCTGTTGCCATATTAAGATTCAAAATTCATTATTGGCCTTTTGGGCATCAGAATTCTTACTCGCAACATCCAGTCAGTAACGTACTGTGACCGTACTGGATTACACAAAAGAAGACAAGGGCCCTCACAAAACATCAGAGTAGACATAACTAGGTACTGCAGAGGTACGTGTTCATGGAATAAATATCAAATAAACAGACAAAATGACTGAGACGCAAAATACGGGTAAATAAATTATCATCTTATGAAATTTATACAAGATAAATGAAAGAAATGGCTGGAATATGGCGGAGTAATGTGCAGTGTGTAAAGCCATGGTATTCTCCAGTAGGCCTGACCGATATGAGTGGAAATCTGCAATGTGTGTTCGATAAATCAAGAAAATATTGAAGCATGCATATTACCTATATAGTTTCGATGTCTTTCTGCTTAGTTGGCTACACTGCTACACTGAGCTAAATATACATTAAAAATCTAAAAAAAAACGTGTCAGTTATACTACCAAGCTAAATATAAACATTTTCTTAATAATAACCTCCTTTTAATGCATTTGTGGACATTTTGCATATGCTAATAATCAATAAAACATGTCGCTGTCAAGTTAAATATACAGACGCTCCTCTACTTACGAACGTTCAACTTACGAACTTTCAGACATACGAACGAAGAGGATCTTTGTCCAAATTGGGTTCACTGGGCTCCTGTTTCTTGTCTGCAACGTCAATTTTTTTTTTTCTGCGCTCCAGTTCCGCCTAGTACAACTTCTGGCCGCTACTCTCACCATGCAGCAGCGTAGCGTGCGTACTCCCGGCATCCTAGTTCTTTGTACTTGCGTATACCCTTAAAATGATGGTGAATAACGACTTACAAACATTTCAAGTTGCAAACGGCTGTTCGAAACATATCTCGTTCGTTGGTAGTGGAGCGTCTGTACCTTAATCTAATAAAACAATTCGGTAAAAGTATTCTTATTGAGTTAAATATACAATTAATATCGATAAAACATGTTGCTATCGAGTTAAATGTACATGAATGATCTGACAAAACATGTTAAGCTATAATAAATGTGTCCGTTATACTATCAAGCTAATTGTAAATGATTCATAATAATAAAAACACCTTTTTGAAAACATTTATAAACGTGTTTTATTGACACAAACATTTGCTCCCGCAGTAAAGGTGAACTTGAAACTTGCAGGGTAACTTGAAACTTACGATTACGTCATTGGCCAGACAGCTGATCAACACATCACATCACAGAAGGATGGAATTTGTACGGTGTCAGAGCAGTCACATGACAGTTCTGATAGGTCAAATATTCACATGCTGAGTGTGACTGCATGGTGCATGTAAATAAAATGATTTTTCCTATTCATCGCGTTACTGGCAGTCTTTTGCGATGTGTTTATTGTACATGTTCATATTGCGATGATGATGAAAAATCAGCATAATTCCTCAGCCCCTGGCTCACAGGTAGCAGTCAGTGAAGCCTGGCTGGCTCTTGTCAACTTAAATAACTAGTTGGGGGCCTTGACAGAGTCTGTCCGGGTTTGTTAGTGGGGTTAACTCTGTGTTTGAGGTACTTCTGGGTTTTTGATCATACGCTTTTCTCTTACCTTCCCCCCTCAGAGTTGCTTCGATCAGCGCATGAAGACATGGCAGCGGTGGCAGGATGCGCAAGTCACACTGCAGAAGAAGCGGGAGAACGAAGCCAGGCTGCTGTGGGCCAACAAGCCAGACAAGCTGCAGCAGGCCAAAGAGGAGATTACCGAGGTAAGGGGGGGTAAGCTCAGTGGCTGTCAGTAGGGGGGGCGTGCCCAAAGGCCTGCTGTTGCTATAAACTTGGTAAAAAAAATCCACTATCACTTAGCAGCTTTTTGTCCAAAGCAGCTGCCGTAGTTTAAACACGGTTATGTTGAGGTAACCTTGGTGTCTGCAGTCTGCCGTCAGCACTGCCTCCTCTGAACTCATCCCATTTTGTTGTCCTTATGTTCATCTCAGTGGGAGACCAAGGTAACTCAGTACGAGGCTGACTTTGAGCGCATCTCCACCACGGTCCGCAAGGAGGTGCTTCGGTTCGAGGTACGCTGCTCTGTCCGGCGTCCAGGGAGTGGGGGGCCAGGCTGGCGGGACAGACTGGATGGTGGGGGGGGCCACTCATGAATAAAACTCCTCTGTCTTCAACAGAAGGAGAAGGCCAGGGACTTCAAAAACCAGATTATGAAATACCTGGAGTCTCTGCTACATTCACAGCAGCAGGTAATGATACCAAGATACCCAGTGTTTGTGAACTGGCTGTGTGTAGAGGAACAGAATGGTGACCCCCCCCCCCCCTTTATTTCAGCTTATCAAGTATTGGGAGGCTTTCCTGCCCGAGGCCAAGGCGATCGCGTGACGTGGTGGGAAGAGGCAGCCTTTTAATACTTTACCTCTCGCCTATAAACCAAGGAAAGAGCCCACGATGTGCCAGAAAGGGAAAAGAGTACAATCTATTACATTTTTATTCATCATAAACCTATAGCTCTTCATCTTAACAACTGTATTAATAATTGTATATTTTTCAGTTAACTTCCACATATTTTCTTAATAACAAACTATCTTGTTATTGTCGACTGCTTTTTGGTGAGGTTGGGTGGTGCAGGGTGGAGCTGGTTTTCCCACCATAGTTGTTTTTTTCCCCTTTTCTTTCCCACTGTGACTGAAATCACTGAGAAGCTGCTAGCATCACTCCACTGGTGCGTAGCAGGTGATTGGATGGGTTCAACACCAGATGGCGCTCTCTGTCAGTTGTTTACAGTGGATACAGGGGAGTTTTTTTCTCGCACCTAGCAGGTAGCAATAAGTACCTGTTTTCCCTTAAGTGCAAATATAGTAGTTTGGCTTGCCACATGTTCACTCCTTAGATATTGATTAATTTTCCTTAGTATTCTTGAACGTTGAAAACCTGTGAATCATCACTTTGATTTGGTAACATGAGACGTTACTTTGCAGTCTCTCTGTCGACAGCTCAGGCTCGATCTAGTATCTTCCCATACGTCTTTAACTTAGTCACCACCTCCCGGTGGCTTTTCTATGGAAGTGGCGTATGCTACCCATAATCCTCTTGGGGCAGAGGGCCGTAATATGCGGCGTTAATGTGTGCAGTTTGCCAACCAGTTGAGACCTGGAGTTACCTGTGGTTGAGGGCTAGACTTCTAAGCTGTTGACTGAAGTGTAACTCATTCAGGACAGCAGAGAAACACCTTTGGGGGGTCTTCCTATGTGTGTTAAGTGTCTGTATGTCAATGGATTATTTTAAATTGGGGGCAAAATACATGCAATCTGGGGATGGGGGCAAGCCATGGTACCGCACACCTGTTTTTGACAGTGACTGCGGGTTTCAGTTTGACATTGGGGCTGAGGTGAGACAGTTACCCTGGTGTAACAGCACTTAATGCCCCGTTTGCAGTAGAGTGCCCCACCCCCACTGCGGCTGGGGCATTCCCTCTGTTTTTGAGGAGCCGCTATCGTTAGCATCTCTGGTGCATCAGACAGCAGCAGGATGAGCTCAAGGGCAGGGATTTCTCAGCACTTGTGTCCCGAAGCATGTTTCCACCCTGGCCTCTTGTCAGCCTCACTCAAGCCCCTGTTACCCCAGAACCGATTTTTGGACACGAGACAATCTGTCCCTTCCTGATGTCGGAAGCTGATGACTGTTCAGCGATATGAAGTTAATATACTCACGAGGTAACTGAACATTTTAGCCATATGCCAATATATAAATGTACAGTTCCTTATTTTAAACGGCTAAAGGTCCGTCAGATATATCAAACTCTTTTGTACTGATTTAACTCTATTAACTGACAGAATTCGTAGTTTGGGTTTACGCTGCAGTCCTGCCTGGGTAAATTTGCACGGTTGGCGACAAGTTGACCCTTGCTCCCCCCTCCCTCGGGTGGAAAGGTCTCCATGGGGGTGGGCAATGTGCCGGTGTGGACGCAGTACACGGATGTTTACTGCAGACGTCATCACCGCTGTTAGGTCAGACGTGAGATAGTCGCTTTAACTGCCAAAAAAAATATGGAAATAAAGCTGGTTTCATAAAAGCACTGTCGTCTTTCTTGTAATAGTACAGAGAGTGTTTAGTAATATTCACTATGTGAGATTTATTGTTTGACTTGGCTGAAAAACATCTCGCATGACTATTTTGATTATCTGTGAAATGAGACGTCTTTTTTTTTTTTTTTTTTTTTGCAAAACATTGTGAAAATGTTTTTTTGCTTGTTCTGATTTTCACTGCCTTGTACACAGAAATTAACCAGGTTGTCTCCAAGTCATTTAAAATATCTGTCACTTTGACTTGTAACAGATGAATCATCCATTAGCATATTCAAAGCCATTGTGCCTAGAAAATAAACAGCCTTCTCAACTGAGCAGCAGGGGTCTAATGACAGACATTTCTGTTGGTCTAATTAAGGCTTTGTATCCTAAACACAAGTTAAACTCTTTGTTCTAATAAAAGTACCCTTCCATCTTCACCTAAATTGAGCAGGGCCCAGGGGGCCCTCGTATTGACTTTTCCTGGCTAACTGGGGACCCCTAAACCTCATGCCCCCCACACAAATGGATGTTTGTAGTGGTGGTGAAATACCAGTGTATGGGGCTAGTAGAACTAACCCCATGTCTAAATGGATAAAATTAGTGTCAGTCATACAACGGGGCCCTGCTGGTGACAGCAGTTTTGTTGCATTCCTCTTGTCATTTTGTTTCACCTTATCACATGGTTCTGTATATCTCTTCATGTATGGCACCCTGACGCTAAAGCTCACGTAGAAGGAACTGCGTTGTGGCTGCTTCTGCGTCAGGCCCTGGACTCTGCTTTGAGGAACAGAGCGGTCCCTGTATGACTGCTGTTCTTTGAACTGTTCCCGGAATCGATGCCTTTTCTGCAGCAGCGTCCTGGTTGCTGGTGACAGTAGGTTTCTCCAAAGTCACCGTTCTGCACATTCAGTACAGCCCATAAGCACCGATCATAAACTCAAAAACACGGAGAGTGGAGTTGCCTCATCTTCCCAGGTGTGGTTGCTCTCGCTATGGAATCTGGCCCTGAAGGAGAAGGCAGTGAATGACCTGGTGCATAAGAGCTGTCTCCGTGACATTAGTGGTATCCTTCTTCAGAGAAGCGGTCGTGTCGGAACAAGGTTCTGGCAGTTGGAAGGTGTGTTGTGTTTCGCAATCCTTATACAACACTGGCTGTAGGGTGCAGGAATGTCTGTCAAGGCCTGTATCCAATAAATACGTCATTCTCTGGAGATTTATACTTCATGTGTCTGGAGAACATGAGTAACCTTCAGGACTGCCGCTTATTTAGGCATCGTTCTGATTATAACTAATGGATGTATCTAAAATTTTCCCAAATCAAAAGCTAGGAAGAGGTCTCCCTCACAGTGAAGATCCAACAGGGGCAGTTGGAAGATCTGAGCCTCTACACCTGCGTTGTACGTACATCCCCTGCAATGTGACTGGCTTATCAGTGATCCAAGTGTCTGCTGATGGTAGAAACTGAGATTAGCTTGAAGCTCTCTATCCTCCCAGCTCTTTAAGGTGTCACCAGTGCAGAGGCGTATCCTCAGATGGTGCATACGGCCACAGCCAGGTGGCGCCAGGCTGGTTATTGTTCTGTTCTAGTTATTTGTTCAGTTGCCCACACCTGGTCCTCACAATAGTCTCTCTTACTGTGAGAGAGAGTATCAACTGATAATGGGGAGGAGTCAAACGCTTGTGGTGAAAAATGTGTTTTTATCTACATTTACGTGTTAAAATATGTACACTAATGTCCATGTCGTCTGCTTCACATGTCTCTCGATAAATTTTGTTACGGCTGTTGTAGGACGTAAGTACGGATGACTGTACTTCAGCTTCATTGAAATACCTAAAAACAGGCATTTGGGTATAAACTCTGTTGGTCCTGCTTTATCCAGCAAACCTCCCACTTTCACTGGCTTTTACGAGTAATGGAGTCTGAGAATCAGACCAACTGGGTCGGTGTGGTAGGGGAGTCTAAGGTGGTATCCAGTGGGTCTGCTCTAACTCCGCCACTTCCCCGCATCATATGAGGAAGCTTCTATCCAGAATGGTCCAATAGTGATGCAGATGTTCTCCATCTAGGGGGCAGCATGTGGCTCAGTGGGCTAAGCCAGTGTGCCTGTAATCAGAAGGTCACCGGTTCAAACCCAGGCGCAGCATGACTGCGGGTCCTTGAGCGAGGCCCTTAACCCCCAGCTCCCTGGGCACCCCAACAGGTGATTGTCCTTTACAGACAGCTTACTCTACAAAGCATAAGTCGAAGGAGGCGTACAGACAATTTCCCCACCAGGATCAATAAAGTATCGATTATTATTATCTACTCCAATTATAATTTAGATTCTCTCTGTTCTGATGCTGGTCTGATTTTTACACACAAGCAGCCAGTATGGAGTACGAAACTGGTTCCCCCGCATCTTCTTGCCAGAGAGCCAGTTAAAACACGACCCACTTACTGGCGCCGGTCTGCTGGCTGCTTTCTGGAGGCAGATGCCACCACTCAGGCATTGCAGACAGCCCAAGCCTGACCTCTGTGCCAGAAGACCCTGATGTGAGCGTACGGGTCATGTGACTGCAACCCCTCCCCTACATTCTGTTTCACAGGTGAGAGGAGATACTGTGGTTTCTAGGAAAACTGTATGCTTCTTATTGAAATGCTCAGTATATGGGATCATCTGTCATTGTTCGTTTTGGCCACTTAATTTCACGGCTTTGAGATGTTATTTTTATCCCTAGCTGTCAGCCTGGCTGGTATGTCCGATCCTCAGAGTCATGCTGTCACACAGCCCAGAGGGGCAGGGACTGGTGCCACCTCACCCACCCTGGGTTGGACAGGACCTGGGCAGCCGCTGTTTGTCCAGGCCGGACCCAGTGGCTTCTAGAGAACAAATAATCGACTCCACCTAAGTGTGGCCTGTAGCAGTGTTTCTCCTGAGGCCACGGAAGGCTTGAGAAACGCTGAAGGGGGATTAGCTCACATTTCTTTCTCATGAGTCCCCTTATGACAGGTAACCCAGTGACACAGGGACAGGGGTTACAACCAAAAACAGCCTGTACGTGCTCTGTCACGCCTCTCACCAAAAGGTTTATCCTGAATTTGATTTTCGCCAATATGCCCGGCTGTATAAATTTACCATGGTGAAATATTTACCTAAATCCTCCCCGATGACCAGCTGACCTGTGTTGCTCACACTGCGTACAAGAGTCCTATGGTCATTCATTAATCTGGTCGGTTGTCCTTTTCATTAGGTTCAGCAGGTTATGTAGGCAAGTACATCCACCTACAGGGTGTTCTCTAACTTTTTTACTTTTTTTATTTACACATATGATATCTCATCTTTGTTTCATTACATCTCTCAAAATATTAGCTCTGCAATTTCCGAAATTATGATCAGCCTAAACTAACTGTTACCGTCAGATTTACAAATCCTAGTGTTTCTGTTGCTTTTAAAGCGTTTTGTTATTTCCGGCTACTGACAACTTGAACCCGGCTTCTAAAGCAAACGAAGGAAGATCATTGTGGTGTTTTTTCCCCGTGATCGTAACCGGCGGCGCGGACACAGGATTGCGTGAGGATGCAGCAGGCGATCTGGGGCGTGCCTCGGGCAGGACCGTCCTTCTCCAGCAGTACCATGTGAAGCCTGGGAGGAGAAACCCTTAGAAAGCCGCGTCTCCCTTCTCCTGGTTGGATATATTTGTAACGTTTTTGCGCAACAGGAGGAAAGTTTCAAAGAGGAACCGTGCCGAGGCACCGAGCTACAAAGGGGGGGCAATATCAGGCAGACTGGGAGGTGAAGCGTCGATCGTCAAAGCGGCTCTGATCCAAGTTTAGCAGAGTGCAGCCCGGTCCTACAGGGTAAGCAGTCCCCGGCTGCTCCGATGCCATACCCGGCTGCCACCATGATCGAGGTGTGCATCCCGGCGCTGGAGAGGAAAGCGGACGAGTCGGGAAAGTTACAGAAGGTGAGCTGAGGCGCCGGCGCTCGGTCCATGTGCGTTTCTGCTTTCGGACTTTTGGCAGATAAGGACGGCGCAGCTCCGGAAAACTCCGCAAAAGTGCGATCGCCAGCATAAGCATGGTGACAGAGACGCCGGGACCTTCTTCCTACCTAAAGGTCGCCGGTTTTAACTAGGTGACCTGTCTTTGTCATTCATTTATGCGAGTTTACATGGCGCCTTCCTATTCTGTTTCTTTATATGTTAGTGATACCATTCGGTTATAGTTGAATGTACATGAAGAAAGTTTCACTTAATAATTCTGTACGTGTTTCGGATATGATTTTGTGTTAAATGTAAATGATCGTGATTTTTAAGGAGTTCATTACTGCGCTCAACAAAAAAATGACCGATTAGTTTGTTTGTTGTGGATAGTTATTGTAAATATGCTGGAAATATTATTTGAATTGGCACATGTAAACCTGGAATGGTCACGGATTGCGGAGCTAGTGAAGACAATCTCTATAACTTAGTCGTCTGGGTTAGAACGTACGCATCCCGTCTAGTCTGGTCGTTCATTATCCCCTTTCGCCCCCGATGCATGACATCTGAGGAAAAGAATCCAGGAAAAGGGAGGTAACATTAAGAAATAGGGTAAATGGTCCTATATGTGTTTCATTTGAGAAGTCAGGTCGTTTTTTTAACGAGGGAGACTTCAGTCACCATTACTGAACAGCTTCACAGATGCTCAGTGACTTATGCCACCAACTTTCAAAGCAATACCCTCCGCCCCCCGCCAGATCTCCAGAGGGCCCACTTCCAAGCACCTGCACTTTCATTCTACCCCTCCCCCATTCATTGCACCTCCCCTCCCCTTCATAATTTCTGTCCATCCCAAACTGTTCTCCATACTCACCTGGGGGGGAGGTCTGCTATAGGTGCCAATTGTTGCTTATTAGCAGGGGGGGCTCATGCCATGGTGAAGGGGGGGGACACAGTGTCCCTCACTTCCTGTAACTAAGCCGGGGGGGGGGGGGGGGGGGCGGGGGGGGGGGGGGGGGGGGGGGGGGGGGGGGGGCGGGGGGGGGGGGGGGGGGGGGG
>JAODKC010000021.1:21641724-21664559 GCA_026777985.1 Mormyrops attenuatus | reverse complement strand
GACTGGAGGTTTAAAAATTGGAAACGGCCTGGGTGGGTTGTTCAGCTTCTTTGCAAATTCCCTGCGCCCCGGCCGCCCTGTCCCTGGGTGGACCCGGACCCCCCTGCCCCCCCCCCCCCCCTTAATGAAATGTCATGCCCTTGTTCTGTTACGACCCTGGTAAACGATCAGGGAAACGGATTCGGGTTGTTGGGGTCATGCGGAACTGTTTTTCTGCGCTTGGAAATAACAAGGTCTGTTTGTGTGTTTGTTTGAAAGGAGAATACATGTGTATAATTTACATTTAACTTCTTCCCAGATAGATCACTGAGGCAGATAGCAAAACCCCTGTCTTTGTTTAACCTTTTCAGATTCCTGTTTTTGTGGAGGTATAGTGCATTCAGGTTTCAGTTTCCAAAAAAATCCAGCCCATATTTTCAGGTTCCGTTGTAATTGTACATATAAAACAGTCTTTATTATTTTATTTTTTTTTCAAATTCTGCCTGACAGCTAACCAAGCCCTGCCTAGCAAAAATTAAATCGACAAATATTGCTCAAGCACGTTTTGATCAATGAAAATGCACACTCACACAATGAACTAATTTTGGAAACCCCTAGTAAAGGCAGGCTGATGTTTGGGAATCCCACCTCTTGTAGGCATAGTACCCCTCACCGCCCCACCCCCAGTGGCACCAGTCCGATTTGTTGTGGTCCCATGGGTGGCAGAATCGAGAAAGCCAGCCACTTCCTCAGGTCAGGGGGGTTGACGACATACCAGAGAGATGTGAGTGGTTTCGCAATGATGGGCACAAAGAGGCTCAGTCTGGACACAGGACCTGGCTGGGGGTGGAGAGCAGTGCTGCTGACGTTTGCTGGGAACCGTGTATCTCAGGGTGCGGACAGGGGGAGGTGAGGTGCCCTGGTACACGGAAGCCGCAGAGAAGCTGCTGAATACCGGAACTGAAAAGATAAAACCAGAACCATCGTTGGCCTGCTTTAGGGTAGGGTTGACTGATCTGCATTCATTCATTATCTGAGGGCCACTTTTTCTTGACACGGTTGCTACCAGCTTGCGTACTGTCCTACCAGGCCACACACTCAGTCATGCTCAGACCCGCCAATGCAAACACCTCACCAATGTAAACACTGTAAGAGTGTGCCAAAGAGCCGGGAGGGAATGAACCCAAGATGCTGGAGGTGTGAGGTCACAATTCTGTTTAACATTATAATCGGTAGCTCTAATAATTAAGGATGAGGCTAAATGATCTGGGTAAACCATAAATGGTAATAATATATCTTTTTTACATTTGCATCACCAATGTCTATGACCCAAAGCTGAGCTTTGATAGCTAACAGATGAGAGAGTTAGAAATATTATGGCTGCACCCCTGCCTCCCCAGATCTCCTGTGAAGGTTAAAGCCTCGACGGAGGACTCGCCTCAGGGTCCAACCCAAAGGCCACACCCACCTTTTCTGCACTATCTGTGTGAAGCTTGATCCCAAAGCGCAATTGTAATAGACCATTGTGGCTTCAATAGCTCAGCAGGGTGTAGTTGTCCTGTTCAAACAGGATGGGGCGGGGTTTACTGAAAGCTATTCGGACTCCCCAATTTTATCTTTGCCGCGGTCATTCAGCTGTGCTCTAATCTTATGTCAGATAACCACAAAAAATGGCTCACGCCTCGTTTGGAGAGAGTGGCCAAATCGCTTCACTTCTGTACTCGGCCTTTGGCCGGTACATCGGCGTTCATTCCGTATCGCCGTCCGCTTGCTTCTGCCATATCTGAATAAATTGTGTCTTGTCATGGTACACTGCACTGCCTTGAGTGCTGACGGGTGGTTCTGGTGGAACTTTGTGGGGCCATAGAACACGTGTTCGTTTTCCATGACGGGTTCGCATCACGCCATTTGACAAAGGCCCGCTTTTTCCTGTCCAGTCATGTTTCCTTCACCCCCTTGTGTACATTGGGTGTGGGGTGTGCCAGCCCTCCAACCACATCTGACCGGTCACCAGATCCCACACTCTTGGTCCAGTGTCATCCCAGCTCGTGCTACTCATCAGGGCCTCAGCTTTTGCGTCTCGTGTCTTATGGCCTCTTCCAAACGTCTGCACCCTCTCAGCCTTCAGTCCCCACTGCTTTACATACACTCAGCCATTTAAACAGGGATCCCTGTGTAGTACTGAGTACGACACTCTTTTGCCTACTGAACCACTTCAAGCGCTGCGCATTCTGTACATTCTAATGCTCTTGCGGTCTTTCTGTTTGTTTTACCAAGTCCAGCCATTCTTCTCTAACCTCTGTCATCGGTAAGGTGTTTTTGGCCACATACCTGCCGCTGACTGGATTTGTTATGTTCATCGCACTGATCTCTGTAAACTCTAGACACTATAGTGGTTGTTTCTGACATGCTACATCCATCCTGTCTGGCACCAACAATCACATCATATTTACAATCACCTAGTTCATGTGTCCTAACAATTCTAATGCTGAGCCACACAGAAAGTGAACACCTTGACCCTGTCTGTGTGCTGTATGTATTCAGCTGCAACCACATGATTTGCTGATTGGAGAAGCAGGTTATATACATTAATAACCAGGTGTATCATTAGGCTGTCTTGACATTCTATGATTTTCATGATGAACAATGCACATGTTCATAAATTAAACTAGTTCATAAAATTTTAATTAGATGTATTAGTTTTAATCACAAATGGTTTGTACTTGAATATCTACTGTTTGCGGTCTTTGTCAAAATTCAAAAGATCAGATTCCATGTAATTGGTTTTCTGCTCGCATATTGGAGGAAAAATTAAACAGAGAATAGGTTTGGTTTCAACACTTATAGGAACCAAATCAGCCCCTAAATCCCTCATCCCCCTAAACACAGACGGCACCCCCACTTTATTGGTAGTGACATGTTACTATTGCTATATCCAAATGTACGCCCTTGGATTAAACTAAAAGTTGAAACGTCGTCTGACTGGAGAGCGCGGTAGTAAGTCAGCGGCAGGTGACGCAGTCTGACCACCAGAGGTCACTCTGACAGCACAGACATACAGACCCCTCAGTTTCTCGGCTGCTTATGTGATTCGACCGAACACCAGCAGGTGGCAGCAGAGACCTATTTTAAAGCAGATTAACGCAAGTGCGCATACCGCGAACGTTTAAATATAATTATTATAATTATAACTTATTGAATTTTATTGTTAAGTGTTTTTCTAAGCGTGATATATAAATCTATTACATTTAAATATTTTTGAGAAAAGTACATTTTAAATAAATGTGCTGTGTATTGTACCTAGATGAACACTAGATGGAGATGAAAACGCTTTTTTGTGTCTTAAGATGCTTGGGTTTGCTGTGCTTCGGGTTTCCCGGGTTACTCAAACAAAGTTGACGCTCTTCTGCAGATCGACGTTTGTCTCTTGTAATTAACCTACATACGTTACTCTGCTACAGTTTTTCAGAGTGGAGATACTGTTCAATGGAAGGAAACATTTTGTGCTTAAGCGTCACAGAGAATTCCTGAACCTCCACAAGAAGGTGAGATGGCTTCAACTATTGCAGCACAACTTTACACCATTTCTTATATATTAATGTTATCCTGATACCTACTTTTAATCTGTGTTTTCAGATAAAATGTTAGCTGCATTTTTGGATGAGACACAAGGATTGCATAGCTTATATATCGCTATAGCTACCCAGTATACTGTTATATGCAGATATTTTACATATATTTTTAATAAATCTATGTCTGAAGCATCGCATGTCTGCATGGTTGAATTTATGGTTTTGCTGTCAGTTGTAATGCTGGGAAAACCACTTAGCCTCTTTATGGGGACCCTCAACGCAGGCTTCCTCTTCCCCTTTCAGCTGAAGAAGATCCTCCAGACTCCAGAGTTTCCCAACAAACGCAGCCCTCACTTTCGCCAGAAGCCCCTGGAGCAGAGGAGGCAGGAGCTTGAGGAGTATGTGAAGGTGTGACCTTGGAATGAAGCGATTTACTCCTCGGGAAATTCGACGACAATTCAGATGCTGAAGTCATCCCTCAGAAAACCGTTTGAAACTTTGTACTGTGTTCACCGAGGCCTTTGACTCAGGAGCTAAAAATAATTCTGAAATTTACAAGCTTTAACTTGGTTTGTCTGCTTTTCAGATGGTTCTCTCTGAGAATGAAGAGGTTCCCCAGGAGATTCTTGACTTTCTGCAGCTCAAGCATTTCCATTCTGTGAACAAGATGTCTAGTTCTGAGTATGTATTTGTACAGTTTAACCTCAAATACGCATCAAGTCTTATTTAAAATTTTTAATTATTCTACTTTATACCAGGCACATAGTTTATCTAATTAACATTTGTTGGCCCAAGTACATATTTGCCACTCATCTTCACAACCACTCATGAACTAATTACAATACTTAGTGCTCAGGTTCTGTGATACTGATACTTTTCTTAGTGGTTGAATGCCATTAACTGCTGTAGGATGAGGAACTGATGTAATTAATTATTGTTATTCTATATTTTAGGTGTCTGGATGCCTCCCACCCTGAATCTTATAAGTAAGTCTATATCATTGTATTAATTTCTTCTCTAATTTAATCTTTGTACCTGTGAGATTTTGACTGTCATACAGCCATCGTATCAAACCTTGATATTTATGTCAACTGATGGGCTCAAAATTACAAACTTATGTATATGAATCTCGTGACCCTGAACAGGGTAACGTGAGATTTTCTTAGTTATGAGTCACTGAAACGCATCATGTAGGGTCACACACAGATGTCTGACTTAGAGGCTGATGGGATTGATTCTGAGACAGACTGAGGCATCATGGGAATCCTGTGTCATTTCTGACCTTGGTGTGCTAATACTGTGTGACATAGTGATGTTTCACACTTTTTTTTTTTTTAACTCCCCAAAGATACTACCTTATGGACATCATTCTCCCTCCCTCCCTCCTTCTCTCTCTCTCTCAGCTGTCAGCTGTTGCATCAACGTGTCCTGGGCTTCTTCAAGGACCCCTATGTGCTGGAGTCCACATCAGGTAGGCTTCCTGCCAGTTTACTTTGGCTGGACTTGCATCCCTTCACTCTACAGATATGTGGAGTGGAGAAAATTATTAATACACAGCGAATGGGTGTGACTGACCCTCAATATGAGCTTTTGGGGAATGATGATAGAGAAGTGTGGTTTTCAGATCTCCCCGATGTCGTCGTGGATGGCGTCCTGCAGGGACTGTATCCCAGGGACGTCCGTGTGAGCTTCATGCCTCCCCCTGAACCACATCGCACAAAGCCATGGAGCCCCGGCAAGGGTGGCCCAGCCACACAGCCTGAGGTCCGCAGGACTTGAAGTGGGTCATAGAACCATCCGGAATGCAGCACGTAGTCCTGCAGAGCTCATGACCACCTTGGACTCGCATTGAGGATGCCACCTGCAGTGTATTTGCATAGCTACATGGAGCTGACCCAGAAAAGTCACACGGTACTAGGAGGTGTGATATTTTACAAGGTTAAGATCAGTTTCCGGAAGCTGAGTAACTAAGTAACTGTGTGCAGGTTTTTAAGAGTGCTTTTGTGTTTGCAGATGCATGCATGTAGCTGCAGAATCCACATTTTACATCACTCGAACCCCCTGGGCTTTTAACAGGCTTACGTTACAAGGAACGTTAGGTTGCATAAAATTTTTCACTTTAAAAGTCATTTCAAGGAGACATCCATCCTGACAGCTGTCATGGTAACCTCAGGATGCACTTTCAGCTACACTTTACAAATGGACAGTTATGGTGTGACATTGAGGGGGTTCTGTAGGGCCTACCTTACATCTCGGCTATTTTCATGGTACTGTCAAAGTTTGTGTGACGTAGTGTGACCTGTCAGTAGTTTGTGATGATGTTCCCTGGAGTGATATAGTATAAACAAACCAATGCATAGGAATTTCAGTGCCCCATTTAAATATTGGCTGTTTGTTCCCCCCTTTCATAAATCTTATGTAAATACCAATATTCCTTAAACCTCCATGGGACATTACAGGAAAAAATCATGAAAATGCACATTAAAAATCTTTCCTGTACTGGTTCCAGATGTCTGATCAACAATAAGCCTGTGGCAACAAGTTTCCTCACTTGAGACCCGTTTCACTTTTTCTTCATCATCATCATGAAAGATGTGTAGATTTCCCAGTTTATTCAAAGACAGGCATGCACGGATCTTTAAAAATGTAATCCTTTTATTGAAGGTACAGCTTTACAAAAAGCAGGCAGGTGACTGCTGGACATTCATCTGAAATGTCTTTTTTGTTAAGTGAGGCAAGGTGTTACCTGAGGGTCAGGAAGGTCAGTGATGCTATGAAAGAGCAACAGGCACCACTGCTGGTCAGCGAACCTCAGGATGAACCTCACAGGACCAGCCCACTGGGAAACACCTGCATGTAGCCGACTGCATCCACCAAACCGCTGACCTGGTACAACCCCTATATATCCCACCCCCTAAGAGAAACCCCTTAATTTACTCCTTGGCAATCGCAAACGGCTTCTCTACATCAATTTTGCCACAGTCATGGATGATGACATCTTTTAGGGGCTTATCTCTGCCGTCCGTCTTTGTGCCTTCGATTTTCCTCACGACATCCTGTGGGCAGAACACGCAGATGTCATGTGGGACCGTGTAAGCTAAGCGGTCTGAAATTCACCTGCTCCCCCAGCTAGCAGAACCTCACCATGCCCTCCAGGACTTTGCCGAAGACGACGTGCTTCCCGTCCAGCCAGGGCGTCTGGACGGTGGTGATGAAGAACTGGGAGCCATTGGTGTCCTTGCCTGCGTTGGCCATGCTCAGCCAGCCTGGACCATAGTGCTTCAGCTTGAAGTTCTCATCAGGAAAGCGGTCCCCATAGATGCTCTTTCCTTTGGGAACAGATCAGATGGAATCCCAAAGAACAGCTTAATCTAGGTCCAGAAAACATCTCTAATGATCATCAATGCTGTAAATATGACTATATTGCTTTAAAGGTCGGTATGATGACACAAAAGGAGCAAATAAAATACCAAAGGTGATCTCGGCCAGCTGCTAGAAGGTCATAGAAAGATGAGCCATTTAAACAAACCTCCAGTGCCATCACCACGGGTGAAGTCTCCTCCCTGAATCATGAAATCCTTTATCACACGGTGGAATTTGCTGTCTTTGAAGCCGAATCCTTTCTATTTCAGCAGAAAAATTTTTTACAGTTGGTTATGCAATGATCCAGACGGCCATGTCGAAACAGCGGGACGGCGCTCGGGGTAAATTGTCTTACCTCTCCGGTGGCCAATGCGACAAAATTATCTACAGTCTTCGGGACAGTTTTGCCGAATACTCCGATTACAATCCGGCCTACATCCTCATCCCCGATTCGGATATCAAAGTACACCTACAGTGACCAAAAAAGAAGAATTAAAAGCTACGGAGTTAGAGAGGCCAGCTTCGATACCCGGCTAAAAGGCCAGTAAGGCGGACAACAGATCCAGCGCTGGGCCGGGTTGATCCTCATTATTGTAAATTTGATACCGGTGTATTTAAATACAGGGCCCCAAAACGATAAAGACATTTTAGTTTCAGTTATAACTCATCAGAAACTGTACGCCATCCTGCAAAAAAATGCAGGGAGAAAGACGGAGGCCATCGGAAAACATATCCCCTTACAAACACTTCCCAGTGACCCTTTTTATATCACTGGGATGGAAAAGGTGCATCATAACGACGCCGAGTTCGTACGGACAAAGGCCTCTGCAGTCAAGAAAAGCGCATATTTAGCGGGGTACCATCTTAGGGACGATCGGTAACAGGGATCGCATTAACACCAACTTTAATCAAGTCATCGGAAATGATCCGTTTATTCGACGTAAGAAAGGACAGATACTGCATGCATGTATGTATGTATAGGGGCCATGATATGGAGTAATTATGCAATAATACAAAGACGACAATCAATCATTACTTATTCCGTAGAAAAAAAGTCCATTTTATCATTGGGTTATTTTTGCAGGGTTAAGATAGCGGCACATCTGCACACTGGGCCTTGCAGTCTTACCTTGGCCGTGACTTTGGGTCCTTTCTTTTTCTCATCAGCATGCGAGCCGGTCGCGGAAAGCAACAAAACCAGGGAACCCACAATAACCGTGACGGCGAAAAGAAACTTCATCTTTCTTTCGGTACCCCGGAGCATTCAGCGGAATGAAGTGCAGGCGTGGCGTGCAGACGTAGCTTTCCTACAGGAATCCGAAAAAAAAACAGCGAATATCCGGGGAGGAGACAGCAGCCTGCCACAGAGCACTTTAACAGGCGTGTGGTGGGCTGGATCCGCAGCGAGCTGCAATACCGAATCACCGCATGAGCCATGTGACCCAGCTGACGCCGTGCGTGATTTTCTCTAACAAACTAGCATGTTTGCATGTAGGAACCCGTTTATGACTATTCTTGTGTGAATACTTACTGCCTAAAAACAATCTCCATCTGTAAAAACATTCTCATTCGTTCTCACTCGGTAATTCCCAACTTTTGTCATGCTACAAAGCAGATGTTTAAAAGAACAACATTAGCGCAATTGGATTAACTTTGTTAACTTTGTTTTGTTTACATTTAATTCCAGGCAAAAGAGGAAACAAATTATTTAACGTAATACGCGCACTGGTCCCTGATTGGTCATTGCGCGTCACATCCACGCGATGTGCGTGTCGGGAGACCAATGGCGGCTGTAAATTAGGTGACACATTCCAAAATCTGATTGGATAACATAGAATCCAATGGGGTTTCGGAATGTGTCAGGTTTTCGTCCATTGCAATCGCTTCCTGTTTTTTTTCTTTTTTTTTGCCAAAACGCCGAAGTGTACTTTAAACCGGTGTTCTGACGAGTTGAGCTACCTATCGAGACGTGCCCCTTTCCACCGTCTTCGGATTAGGGTTAGGTTTTAGGGGGTTGGGGTTAGGGTAAGGGTTAAGGTTAGGGCTATCGATTAGCACTACGGTAGCCTAACTCGATAAAGTAGCTCAGCTTGATAGAGCACCGGCACGGATACGCGTATTACTACATATACTGTTATCCTTTACTTAGTGTTGAGTCGGCAAATGATATCTTTCGAGGCTCATGTATTACAAACTGTGCTGTTTTAATTACACGTCACAACACAATTTTAAATCGTGATTTTGTGTCACAGTGGGAGGGAGTTAACAGCTAACAGCTTTGAAACTAACATTAGGTGCGGACGTTCTACACTGTAAATCACAGCCCTCTTTAACCCAATGGCAACCAGGGACAGTACCCACTATGAATTATTCTTCATGGGCGGAGTTTGTGGGGGTATACACAAACTTGAGTCTAAATTGCAATTAATTGGTAAGAAGAGCATTGCATATTTTCTGCTCTGGCACTTTGCACCTTTGCATAAGCACAGGGCCATTGTTAAAGCACCCCTAAAATGTTTTTTAGCCCCCACAATTAAATGTGTATTGGCTCTAGTGATGAATAGTTTGCTATTGCCACCCCCCCCAGCTTAGACTCAATTCCCCTACCGATTCATCTCTAACTACGCTCCTGCATAAGTGGATTGTTGGTACCCTATAGGTCAGGGGTGTGCAGTCTTGTCCAGAAAGGGCCATTGTGTGTGCGGGTTTTCACTGCAACTCATAATTAGAGGACTGAGTGGCTGAAGAGTCCTCACACCTGGGTTTGAACAGCAGACCTGAAGGTTATCCCAAAAACCTGCATACACACCGGCCCTTTGTGGGTAAGATTGCCCACCCTTGCTATAGGTCGACAAAGTAATAGGTTATGTGTGCATCAGATACATGCATCAACACGTAAGGTAAGCAAGATGGAGTGCCCCCCTCCACCTTCCCCCCAACTTCAAATTCAGCTTATGCATGTCATCCACCACTTACAGGGTAACACTTCCAGGCAACACATATTAAAAAAATTTAATCAAAAGATTCAGTTTTTAATGCATCAATACACATTTATTGTTTTTATATATATTTGTAAACCAGGTGGCCTATAGGAGTTGTGAGTTGCATCCTGTGTTTTACCTTAATTGTACTATTTCATTCTCTGACAGTGGTGTGAAGGCTGGCCATTCACAAGTCTGCTCTCTTTGAATAACTCCTGCAGCTTCGCTGTCTCAGTGCCTCACCATATCTGACACCCATGGCTATCAAAATTAATAACATTGACATTCTTTTCTTTTTTCAGGCAGGGCTTTGCATTTTGTAAAACCTTAGTAAAAATCTTGTTTCTCTTCAGGAAGAGTAATCAGTCAGTTATCACGTAGTAATACATAGGTACAACTATTTATTTTATATTGAACTGAATTAATGTTAAAGTGTATAAAAACACAATAAAAATTAGACAAATTTGTGTTTTTTAAGAAACGTATCCATCCATCCCTCCATAGCTATCCTGGTCAAGTTAGAGGCAGGCATAAATTCTATATGGGATATGTTAAAAAGGGTCAGGCACAGGTCAGTTCTTCAGAACCACACATGTTATTTCCAAAGACATCTAAAACTGACACCCAAAAAAAACACGTATTGGTCACGCTTAATTTGCATATGTTCAGATGCAGAGTTGTAGGGGTGGGTATGGGCAGGTATACGGTATATATATACCCACCTCTCAAAAATGGATTTACCGTACACCCACAAAAAAATCAAAGATGCTTATCAGTCATAGAAGAGGTGCATAAACGCAATTACACGGTAACACAGCATGCTAACCTACTAAGACACCACTACACCACTCGTCGTCCGTTAAATTGTGTTTTTTATTTTGAGTAAATATACACATATTGTCTAGATAAACTGCTTTAAACATTTCCTTAGACTGCCTAAGATTTTTTTTTACAGTACTTTATATTAATGCCTTGCATTTGGTCTGAATCCATGTTTCGTCCTTGACTGAACCTGGACACCCCATTGGCCGCCCCCATCGTATTTGCATTTTGGTTAAATCAGACTTTGATTTAAAAAAAAACTCCTTTTACTACTTAACTAATGATATACTGCTGAAGAACGAGTTTATGGCGCTGCTAAGCTAAGCACGTGCTCTCAGAAGTAATGCAGAAGTTAGGGATTAATCTTGTACTTAGTATAAAGTTATAAACTTGTTACCTTAACTGCAAGAAACTGATATATTACATGTGTATTTGATAATTCCACCACTGCCTGAATTATTACAATATACAATATTAAATATTAAATAAATATTCCCCTATTTTCTACATGCCTTATATTCATATGCATATTGATGGTATAGGGACGCGCACTTGTAATTGAAAGATTTCTGGTTTGAATCCCCGTCCAGCAAGGCACCATTGAGGTACCCTGAGCAAGGTACCGCCCCCAAGCACTGCTCCCCGGGCGCTGAATTAGCTGCCCCCTGCTATGTCACATTGTCACATATGGGTTAAATGCAGAGAACACATTTCGTTATTGTGCTGTGGTGTGTCAACAATGACAATTAATCACTAGATTCTAAAAAATAATTATCGTAAATTTTAGAGAATAGTACAAATAAGCCTTTCTATGGATAGGTGTTTCCAAACTTTTGACTGGCACTACATGTTATAATATAATATCAGAATAATGTTTTTTTATGCCGGCACCCCATGAATTTACCGTAAATATATTATCACACAAACAAAACCGATTTTACAGTTTTCCCGTTTGGTTTTAATACAGAAAAGCAAATCGTGAAAGATGTTTTTTTCTTTTCCCGTTTTTCCTTTTTCCTGTTCTGATTTTAAAACATAAAGCCCCCAAAAACGCCGCTGTTTTTTCCGATTTGATTTTGAAATGGAAAATTAAAAACAACGAACTAGACACTGATTGGTCAGGCGGGATAGACAGCAAGGTTCGTCTCCCTCTCGTTGCTCTACAGCGACATCTACTGTTAGTTGAGTGCTTACAATATGAAATTGAGCCAATGCGTGTTGCATGGTTTGATGAAGCTCGCAGACGTACCGCAAGGAAAAGGGGAGCTTGCAGGTTCACACATTAGAGAAGATATGCGCTGGTCTTCATTTCTCGTGAGTCTGCAGAGCTATGATGGAACTAACTGGCCTTTACAAAATTGGAGAAAACGTGGAGAATTGGACAAAACGATTTTAAGCTCTTCAGATAGTCATACATTTTCAACAATTTTCCATAACCATAATACAGGGTCACAGCAAACCTGAAACATATTGCAGGTAACACAGTGCACCTTGGAGGGGATGCCATTCTTGAAGGGCACACACTGTGATGCATTTAGAGGTACCGATTCACCTAACTGCATGTTTTTGGACTATGGGAGGAAACACACACAACTCCAGACCCTATTCAGGGTCATGGGGGGGTCTGGAGCCAATCCCAGAGACTATGGGCAAAAGACACAATGGTGCTACCGTCATGCTTATTGCACTTACAGTAATTAATTGGACCCCAAATGCTCTTGAACTGGTTGCATACTATTTTTACTTTTGTCGTTTATGTGATGCCCATTCTATGACCCACAATGCCAAGGACAAATATTGTTCAGCATGTTGCCTGTTGTGGAGCCTTGGGAGGGTTAGGGCAAAAGGTAATTACCTGTAGCTTCTCTAAATGAACTCCTGGGAAAATAATAATCGCACAGAAGGTCAGACGTCTGATATGGAACTTTCTTAGCAAAATTAGGCTGTCTGCATAGATAAGAAATTTAACCTCAGTGTCCTGTAGAATCAGGCCAAATTTGCAAAAAAACAACAACAAAATACCATTGTTTGTTTTGCCACTGTGGTTTGAAACTAAAAAAAAAATATTAAACCAAAATTCAGAAAACAGATGCTAATAATAGACATAGGAATTGGCTGATAACACACCTGAATAGGAAACATAGCTATTAGCTTGTCACTCAAACTGTTTTTCCTGGGACTGCTGAAGCTGTAGGGTCTTACTCTGCCCTTCCTTTCTGTACAGTATAAATACTGTTCCCATTCATATCACTCGGGTACCAGCTATGTTCGCCTGAGCAGTTAGCTGTACTCACATATCTCTATGTCCTGTGTGCACAAGCTGTGGTTATGTTCTTAGGTCTGCATAATTTCTAAAACTTTAGAATTTAGAATTTGGTGATCAGTGATCATTGTTGCCACACCACAGCACACAGTGCACAACAACGAAATGTGTCCTCTGCATTTCACCCATATGTGACATCGTGACATAGCAGGGGGCAGCTAATTCAGCACCCAGGGAACATTTACATCTGAGGTGTAGGATTAGTTTTCCTCACCTTTAATATGTAGGTACATGGTTTGTTTTCCTGAACCTACCAGTTACAAGGACATGATATATGATCTCTATGTCCATCCTTTCATTTCCCGTAAAATTTATCCAGTATAAGGTCAACTGAGCTTTCATTGTCTTTTGTAAATACAGTGATGTGTAGTTTACACTTAACCCTGCTGAATACTAATGAAAAACAGTGGTTTTTACTGATTAGCTGTTTGCAATTAATAAACATTTATAGACTGTATTGTGTGTTTTAGCCTGTCCTAGCAATTCAGTCTTTACCTGGACACTGTGATGGTGAAACACTATGAATCATAGCGCTTCACACTGCTCTTGTTAGCTATCAATCAAGAAGAGTCCAAGCACCAGCTAAAGTCAGACAGGCTTTTGATACCTTAGCACTCATCCATTTTAAGTACACTACACAGCATGATACTAAAACCTAACCTTTTTTTAATGCCTGCGTGGTAATAAATATGGGTGCTAAAGGGAAGATGCTGCAAACCACAAATACAGTGGTTAGGTTAACTTGGTGGGAGACAGTCTAGGCTGGGCAGTGTGTGTTTCAGCAGTTTGTGGGCTGTGTCTGTCTCTGGGAGGTCATGGGTTCAAATCCCATGGCAGGCACAGTAATCATATCATAGTCGCGCCCTTGAGTGACCCCAGTCCCTCCAGGGATGCTGGCTGACCTTTCTCTGTTACTCATTTGTGTGCCACTTTGGACAAATCTGTTACGGCAGTAAACATAATGTGAATGTAGTCCCTCACCCCAGCCAGGGTTACGGTTTGAGGCATAAGGCTGGGTGTTAACCAGTGTTATTGGTTTGAATGACCTGTACACTCAGTGCTGTCCCTCTTTCTTCAGATGCTCATGTAATTTTTCCCCTCCCCTTCGGGGATGGAACCCCTTGGCGGGCTGGATATGCAGGGGCCCCCGGCCTGCACCATGCCTCCTTCTAACTGACTCCCTATGGCTTCTCACCTGCCCATCTGCCTGCCTAATGCCTACCTGGCCAATCCATAATCTGTGCCTATCTGTGCTGTCCCACCATCTGCCTAAATTTACCAGTTTGAATTTAGGACTGGCTTTACCCTTGAGTCTGCTTGCTGGGAAGGTCTTTTCCTCAAGCTTACTCTCTGGTGATTTAGGGTGGTGGGTTCTTGTTAAATTTAAAATGCTCCTCCTTAAATTGACTTCCCTTGATATGTGCTGTTAGGAGGCATGTAAAGGGTAGAGAAAGCACAGCATATATAGATGCTCTTATTGCTGTTTGACCAGAACTGTTGCTTTTTAGGATCAATCAGTTAGATTCTTCCAGGAGCGCTTTGTGGTGCACGAGGTTCCCAGATCCATCCTACACTGTGTTATGGTGAAGAAGAACTTTGTAAATTCCTTTGTAAATAGTTACTACTGAAGTACAAATTATGAACAAATCAAGAACAAATATAGATGCTAGTTGAGATTAAAGATGCTTCATTAATGATGAACAAATATGAGAACAGTATTTCACTCGCGCTATTCATGACTTGTTCCTTCAGTAGTTCCTTAGTAGTTCCTTCAGTAGTTTGTTCAATATATATATATATAGAAACCGCATGAGATAAAACATGCAGCACGATTCATTAATGATGAATTAACATGAGGTCAATATGTAACTAAGACTTGGTTTGTGGCTAATTAACACATAAGTAATAGTATAATACTATATTATTTGTGCCCACCAAGAAAAGTACCAATGAATGTGTACAACCAAAGACATTTAGGTTTTTATATACCAAAATACGGCCTACTGCCAAACCACTGCTGCAGATTGGAAATATAATCGAATATCTAAAAATTTTCTCGCAAAAGATGCATTTTCTCGCAAAAGAAAAAATTTCTTTTGAAAACAGATTTCTTACATTTAATTTTAAGACATGTACATTATTCATCATTGTAAATACGTGTTAGTCTTTACGTAGCACCTTGGTCCGAGAGAAATACTGTTCCGTTTGTATTTGTACAGTACTAACTGTGTATGGTTAAAAATGTCATTAAAGAACTACTTGACTTGACTATTGTGGTTCATTAAAGATGTTTGCCATCCCCCAGACGCCGGGGGCCGGCCGCAGCAGTGACGTCACGCCGACGCGTCGATGACGTAGGTTCACATTTAAACACGAGCGGGAAAGACCAAAAGTATTTGCTTTAAGAGACCCAGGAGGGTTGAGTCACATACATCCCAATCCGGAGCAAAGGCTTTTTAAACAGAAACCATGGTGAGGACGAAAGCGGACAGCGTGCCTGGAGCCTACAGGAAAGGTAGGGGATGCATGCAAGAACTGCGCTGTTTGTGCGGATCCGCCCGCCCAGCTGCGAAACATGCCATCCAACTAACCTGAACCATAAGATCGGGATTCATTAATTCGTTTTATTTATACCTATGTGAGCTTTATTCGCCGCTATTCATATATGTTACAGGGTTCCGTCAAACTGACCCGAGTTTTAGATTTTATAATTAAAAGGGCTAATTTGGCTTGGAAAAAATAAATCCGTCTTTGGGTCTGCTCACCACGCCGGCGGGAGGCTGCGGTGATACAGCCTCCCGCCAAATTCCAGGTGCCTGTTCTGTAAATATGCATGGACACGTGTAAGCCGTGCATGTAGATGCATTAAAACGGCGAGTTGTAACTTATTAATAATCGGCGCTTCCCGACGGCTTGCTGTTTAATGTGCAGTTTGATGTCCCCGATCTGGCGCCACTTCCTGCTCCGCATCCGCAGCCTTTTGGCGCCAGGTTCAAATAACGGGGCGATGAAGCCGCTTCATAATCTGTTTAATAATAGTTGTGGTTGCTATTTAAGATGATGATAAACCAGTGCTTTATTGTATATCTTATCCAAGATACTGTTCCGACCCTAATGGATCGTCAAGCATATGTGGCACAATTTTGTTTTGATATTAAGGATCTATCGCTTCTCCCTACTTTCAGCTGTTGCCGCTTCTGCACCAAGGAAGTCCCTTGGTGCCTCCAGTTCCCCCAACGCTGGGAGCAGTTCCCAATCAGGAACCCCAGGTTAGTCCTGTCCGTGGTCTGCTAGTTCAGTCATGGTCTCCGTGATAAATACTCGTGGTGACGCATGGTTGTGTCCGACTCTTCCAGCTAAGAATAAATATGCGGGTGGCAACCCGGTCTGTCCTCGTCCTACTCCTTCCTGGCAGAAGGGAATCGGCGATTTCTTCGGTGGGCCAAGCAGGAAGCCGGAGAAGGAGAATCAGCTTCCCCAGCTGGATGATGAAGAGGCTGGGGGCAGTGGTGTCTCTAAAGTGCCCAGGAGGTGGGGCTCTTACTGCTGTTCGGTATTCATGGGTTGTCTAGTCCTGGTTGTAATATTGACATGTTGCGTGCAGTTGCCATTCCAGGTTTATACACTTAACATGCTGTTTAGATTATCTGTACATAGCTTGTCATATTGGAGTTTTACCCGTTATCGATTTCCATCTAACCGGGCAGTTACATGTTTAGACGTCCAATCTGATTTGTGGTAGGCATGGGGATTTTGCCTTAAATAACATCCTGTACACAACTTAGTCCTTGTTCAGTCACAGCTGTAAATGTGGCCCTGTTACTGCAGCTGCAGTGAATATTAATTACACAGTTGTGTCCTCTAGTTTAATTGAATTGATCTATTACTGTATCACTGAGCGTGCTTTGAAGTCTGGCTTTGATTGGCCTTTAAAGCTCATTGTGTGTAGACTGTCCCAACAGGTCTAGGAGAGGAACCTTTTCCTTCTGGGCCCCTTAATCCATCAAACCAAGTGCCACTTTGTAGCCCCTTGGACACACACAGATGCTAACTTTCTCTTCTCCTTTCAGATCCCGGCCTTTACAGGATGATGATGAAGATGATGACTGATGTGTTTTATGTTTAACAAAAGCCATGGTGACCAGTACTTGAAAGGTAGATTTTAGTTGTGTACATCTTTGTATATAATTGTTTTTGTACAGAAGTTTTTTTTTTAATAAAGGTATTTTGTCATCTCATTCCCTGCTGCAACAAAATGTTTGAGTGGTGGCTTTCTTATAGTAACTAATGTCTTTGTTTCTGTGGTTCCCAATACAATTTAACCACTATAAAGAATGAATGGTGCTGGACATTTTAAGGTTATCACTGAACATATGTACACGTCTGCAGCTTGCATGGAACCGTGACTGTATGCATTAGAGCCTTGTAGAAAGCCTGTATCAATCAGTGTGATGCAAGTAGACGCTCCCTGGGTTACGATGGGGTTATATTCCGATAAATCTTAGGGGCAGAATCATTAACACAAAGCCCATTTTATAATAGTGTTAAATCTCATGTAATTCATTGAATAATGAACTGAAAGTGAAGAACAATGGAATTGGACTACCCATTGTAAAGTCGAAATATTGTAACGTGGACCATCGTAACCCGGCAGTGTCCGTACACACCATAGATTCATAGATGGGCAGTGGTGGCTTAATGGTTAGGGACGCGCACTTGTAGTTGAAAGATTGCAGGCCGAAATCCCCGACCAGCAAGGCACCACCGAGACCCTGAGCAAGGTACCGTCCCCAAGCACTGCTCCCCGGGCCCTGAATTAGCTGCCCCCTGCTATGTCACATATGGGTTAAATGCAGAGAACACATTTCGTTGTTGTGCTGTGGCGTGTCAACAGTAACAATCACTAAATTCTCATGTCATATTGGTTCTTATAAGGCTTCTCATTCTCTTCTTATAAGGTGTATATCACTAAAACTGAGCTGGGAAACTTGGATATAGGTGCTGAATGTTTCTGCGGGAGGGGCTTTTTTTACTGCTTTGTCCTGTGGCGTATGGCATGACATTTAACCACTAGGAAAGCCTTTAAGGTGAGTCCTGCGCTTTGGGTTTACAGATACATCTTTTCCGACGGGATGACAAAGTTTGAGAGGGGAATGGTTATATAAGGATGCATTGGCCGACTTCTACATATCTGTGATTAACCCACATACTGTGTTCCTGATGGAATTGTGTGTAACTTTCAGTGCAAAATCATAATTAAATTTACTGTTCTTACTAGTTACTATTTGGAGTTTTCTGATTTGCTGATGGTTGTAAGCGAACATAAATTGTAAAATGCATTTTCAATAAATCTAAATGTGTGGCCTAACATCAGCAGGGTTGGGTGGGTTAAGATCCCACTAGTGCATGTTCCCTCCACGACATACTGGTTTTCTCCAGGGAGTCTAGCTTCCTCCTGTGGTCCAGGGGTCTCTCTAAATTGTCTGTGGATCCTGGAACAGACTGGCATCCCATCTAGGCTGTACTCCAGCCATGTGCCCTGTGCTGCCGGGGATAGGATCCAGGCCCCCCCACAATCCTGGCCAGGATAAACGGATAGAAGATGGGTGATAATCAAATGTGAATGGAGGCACCCTCATTTACATTTTGTTGCTATAGTGGCTGCTGTAGTGATTCAATTTCAATTACCTGAACAGACCGTCTTAAAAGGGCATAGTTACTTTCTCAACAATCTGGATGGTGCTGTTCCCTGTCATGTGTCATTTGCCTTTGTCCTGGTGATATAGTTGTTTTGCAGTCTTACTAATAGTTGCTGACAAAATATTGCTCAGAGAGAAGGCATACTTGGTTCTTAGTTCTCCCAGGATATGCTTCCAAATCCAAATCATTTTCCTCCTGGAGTATTGTTTCCACAGAAGGATGGCATTTCATTTTGAATTATGTGATATCTCTTGCCATTCCCAATACATTGCGTATCGCTGCCAGATGCGTAGAGTCCCCAAATATTCGATTCAATTTTATAAAGCGTCATTCTCAATTTTCAACATAGTTCCCCGGATTATGCATGAAATTTTAATTCTTCGTTTGATCGACTTAATCTCGCTAAAGCAAATAAACATTCATATACACACACATGACCATAACAGTAATATTTCTGAATGCTGTTTTAATTCTAAATATCCCATAAAATAAATGATTGTGAACCGGGTGTTTAGCATTACCCGGCCACTTGGGGGCGCCAGGCAGCCCGCGTGTTACCCGGAAGCGCTCTCCGTCTCGGGCGGGCGGTGCGGGTTCGGCACTTCCGGGACTGCGGGGACCTTTCACGGCACAGAGGGACGGCAGCGAGAAAAAGGCACATCGGTCCCTAATATCAAAATTTCCCAGGCCGCCGTCTTCTCCGCTGTCTGGTCGCGGCTATCGAAGGGAGGTCCTGAGGTGTATATACCCGAAACCGAGGGAATCCGCCGCAGACACCGCGCTAGTGAACGTAAGATAGGCTTTAATTAATGCTCTTTCTTATGCTTTCCCGTTTCCTCCTTCCCATCCAGTAGCACTGGCTGCCATCCTGGTCACAGCGCTCAGCGTAGCATCAAATTTAGATAATCTGAATAATCATGTCGCTGTCCCTATGGGGGGTGTCCGTGGTTTTTTAACATTCACATGGTAACGGGGGTTTTAGAAAACAATCGGACTTCATATTCAGGAAAATAATATTTAAAAACTGTTTTAGCTGGTCGTTTTGACAGTCGGGATAATTTAGTTTTATTAGAACAGACAATTGTCTATATCAGTTTTTGTGCATGATGATCATTTGCGTGTGTCGCTTTTTGTCCTCGGGAAAAAGTGTCCGGATGGACTGATGGGCACCCTGAAAGAGGGAAGGGAGGGGGCTCGATGTTATCCACCTTGTTTATCAGCTGCCCCTGTATTTTTATACCGTTTTCTTTAAAGCAACTTTTCCAAACAGTTGTGTGTTGATACAATATTCAGAAGCGATTTCACAAGTAACCCATAATTATTAGTTCGCAATCAATTATAACCGGTGAGTATCTGGGTAGCAAACATGTATTTGTCCAGCGGTAGGGTCGGGCAATTAAAGTGAACCGTGCCGTATGTGTTCAGGGGCATCTTGAAGAATATGGGTAACTTCAGGCTTACACACGTCCGTTGTTAACCATGTGAGCATCTATGCGAGTAGAGCTGTTTTGTTTTTCGCCACGATTCACATTGAGTTGGACAGACAGTACCGATCGAGCAAGGGGGTCTTTGCCTTTATCGCTTGGCTTTATAGTCTTTGTTTTACTCGAAAACTTTAATATTTATTTCCGCCCATAATTGTTTAAATGTATCCTTATCAGCTGGAAGACATTGTGAAGCGCAGGTCGGTTTTTTAGTTTCAGTGCTGATGGTGTAAATAGGGCTTTTAACGGAAGGAATTCAGAAGAGCGACTACATTCTGACGTCACTGTGCCTTGTATTAGTCCATGACGTAGTTACTTCGGATGCCGTCAGTCTGACGGAAACCCATTTTTCGTATTTTGAACCATTTTATTATGTGTAGTTTCAGCCTAAATGCGCCTGGTGTGCAATATAAGCAGCAGTCATAATTTTGAATGAATTAATTAATAATTTTTATAAACACATGCAAGTTATTGCGGTCTCCTCTATATTATAACATGTAAATAAGAAATATGTTATCTGGCTGGTAACAGGTTCCTCTGACAATTTCATGATCATGCGTTCCTTTTGACATTATGTTATTTGTAACCCTACACATTGCAATAACAATTTTATTATCTCAGTGAATCTCTTGTCACAGCACAGCTGAATATTGGTTCCATTTAATCTTTTCCTCTACAGTTTGGATTTGGAGTATTTCATCAAAAACTTGTTACGTATAAGTTATGTTTAGATATTACCTGATAGGATTCTGCCCAGCAAGCTTTTAATGTAATTTTTCACATCGTGCACGTCATGTTGGTTTGGGGGGGGGGGGGGGATGCCAGCTGGCCTGGGAATTATCACTCTCTGGTCACCCTGGCAGTGGGAGCCTGTTCTCTGGAAATGTGCACAGCGCAGGCCTACACTGAGCCGCTCGTAACACAAGTCTCCCTCAGTCCTCCTGGGGCCTGCCACTCCTGCACCGCGGCGTACAAACAACGCTGGCGATTGTCTATCAGGAGAGGCGGCAGGGAAACCGGGAAGCACATCCCTCCCCCCATGCTGCCGCTTCCTGTGCGATCACGGTCCCTGTGCCCTGCTGACGTTTGTCATCCCTGCGAGCGAGGCAGTCAAGCGAGCGCCGTGTTCGCAGGCATTGTTCTGAGCTGCGTGTCTGTCCGTCTGCGACCCGGCCAGGAGTAGGCTTGCAGTTTAAATGGTGCACCTTTCAGCAGTGGAGAAGTCTGCCTATGTCTTGCCCTCAGATTTGGGAACCTCCTGCTTTCACTGAGAGTAAAGTTCAGTAGCTTATAGGAAAATGATCCTGATTGGCATGTGAGCTCTGCTCTCCTGTTGTACTCCATGCGATATTCCCTGTATTGTAGCTGTGTGTGTGCCCATGGCAGAAGTGACCGCTGTACGGTGGGACAGTCTTGTCTATGGGGTAACAGGGTGGGGGGGGGGTGATATAATTTCAGCCTTTCTGGAATGAGAAGTCTCCGAGGGCTGGCCATCAGCTGAAATCATGTGCTGGCTCGGAGAGCCGGGCTTCAATGAACAAGCGGCGTAGGTGTATGTATGCGTCGAGACGGCCTTTGAGGGAACTGAAGTCGGCTACAGGGGGAGATCCAGGAAACCGGTGTCATTGAAGCACCAGAAGATCTCTGTAGTGGCTAGCGTGGTCGCTACAGACACGGATCAAAGGCTAACTCTTAGTTTTCAAGTGGAAACCTTCTGTTGTACCCTTAAAGGGGCTTAGCTTAAAAGGCTTACGTTAAATATGCAGGTCCATAAGTGGATCGAACGGTCAGCAGTGTGAGCTAAAAACATCTAAGTGGCAAAAAGTGCAGTTGTCTGTCTGAAATGGTGCAGTAAGTTATGTTCAGTCTTCAGCTTATGCTTTCATCTAAAGTTGTTTACTGGTAGTATAAAAAGGCATAAAAATGTGTCATAACTCAAAACAGCTTGTCTTTGTGTACAGCAACAGGATCTCAAACCTGGCTGCTTCTCTGGTCAATTTGTCAAGTTGACAGTGGTTTCTTTTTTCTCTTTTTTTTTAAACAAGTCCCTCACCCCATCCTGTACTGTAATACGGTATGTTGTGTGATTTTCGCTATGTCCTGTGTGGGAGGGGACCATTCTGCTAGTTTCATTTTGAGATTGCCTTCTTTACTGCAGCAGTAAAACCAGACTCTAACTGACTGGTGATGTGTGCTTCACTAATCATCCATCCAGGCTGAGCTAAACTGCTTCTTTAAAAATCCTGCTTTTGGGAGCTTTGCCTGCTAAATTTAATATATTTGTTTGCTCTGAAATACTCAAAGGACAGATTGTTTAAGGGCATATCTGTTTGACATTGAGAGGCCCTGCTTTTGAACTTACCATTTCATATCCATTAAAAAAAACACTGCACCTTACGAGATAGTGATCAACTGATATAAATACATAGTGCTTTTTATGCAGGGTTTCCACACATGCATTTGTTCATAAGGGCTGGTCTGTAAATAGTGCATTAGAGAGAACGTTCGAGTACCATGGAGCCCGTACTGCATTTGGAGCTTGGGGCAAACTCGTGCAGCTCTGGGCGCCCGCGGGCGGCCGCGGGGGGGGCGCGCGGGGGGGGGGGGGGGG
>JAODKC010000021.1:21616773-21633278 GCA_026777985.1 Mormyrops attenuatus | reverse complement strand
CGCCCACCTCACAAGCGCGTGGTGCCCTTGAGAGGCGGGGCGGGCCACTGTGCCGGGGGTGCCCCCAACCCCCCCCCCCTCCCCCACTGCAAGCTATGGAACACCCCCGGGAGAAGGAGTCGGAGCGGGCGGGCCGCAGCAGCAAGGGGGCGGCGCAGGGGCGGAGCAGCCACACCCGGCCATCGGGTTTCTCCAGCTCCTCGGGGGTCCTCATGGTGGGGCCCAACTTTCGCGTGGGCAAGAAGATCGGCTGTGGAAACTTTGGCGAGCTGAAGCTGGGTAAGAGCCTGGCATTTGGGTCACTCAACATTATAAAAAAATAAGCCTGAAACTCCTTACACCCTCCATTCCTAAGTACAGTCAGACACCCTGTTATTTTTAAGCCCATCTGGCTGGTAATTGGCCAGCAGAGCAGAGCTGAGATTCACCACAGTGTCAACATGCTGAGTGAAGTTTCTCTTCCTCTTGTTTTTAAATGAGGGAGAGACCCAGGGTCTTCTGCTCCTGGCTCCATGCTCTTTATGTGCTGCCTTGACCTCCCTTGGTAATGGAAGGGGAAAAAATGGGGTGTGGTTTGACATCCAGTGGGTCCTGTGAGCGTTTTCGAGCTTCCTAGGGTTATTCCTCGTGCTCTGATTAGCCTTCAGTTTCTTGGAAACTGTTGGGTTGTGTGAGCACATTGGCCAGTTCATTTCATATGTCATTTACAAAGTACTTTCCTTTAAAGATTGTGTCGTACCCCGTACCAGTATGAAATTTATCAGTTAATACTATAAATACAGCTCTGGAAAAATTAAGACACCACAGCAAAATTTTCACTCATGAATGAGTTTCACTCATTTCTCACTTTATGGGTATGCGTCTGTGTAAAATATATACATTTTTTTGCAAACTGCAGCCTGGTTCTTCCCTGCTTCTCATTGATGAAGGGCTCCTTCCTTGGTTTTTAGTCCTGCTTCTAGGAGCCTGATACAAACTGTCCTAGCAGTACACTTCACACCTTCCCTTAATGTTTCCCATTCCTTTTGAAGGTCTCTTCATCCTGCAATTCATTTGACACTGCCAGATAAGTTAATGGTTATCTCTACCATTAGAAACTTGCTTTCGCCCCCTACCTGGCTGGTTTTGGGTGATTCCCAGTGTCTTCTGCTTCACCTTGTTCTCGTGTACTGCTGTCTTCGATATTTGCAGCCTGCCACTTAGCGTGGCCTTCTGCCAGCAGAATCAGCATTAAACTAGGATCAAAAAATGCAGAATAAAAAAAATTTGGAGTGGTCTCCAAAGCTGTGGTCTCTTCATTTTTTCCAGAGCTGTGTTTTTGTAACTGTTCTGTTGTCTGATTCGGTGTCCTAATAAGTTTGGCATCATTTAATCTGTGAACTCAATGAACTTTAATGTTGGTTTAACTGGCCACAGGGGATCCTGGATGATTTGGATGTTGGCCGGTCACTCCCTGCCAGTCAGGGTACAGGGTCAGTGCTTTTATCCTATATCGTTGCAGACGGCCTTTTGCAGCTGAGTGTCAGATCTGCCCCGCTCGATTGCGGGGCCCCTTCAAGGTGCTCTCCAGCCCCGTACCGTTACTCTGAGGAGTGCGGCTGTGCACAACCTGCGGCGTCAGCGCTGGCCACTCGCGTGTCTCGCAGTCAAAGTCACCCGGAGCCAATGGGCTGTGAAACGTGCAAGTTAAACTCCTGGGACTCATTTGGTTTGCCCGGGCCTTCCGGCCAAAATATGCTCACTTGACTTTGTGTATGATGCATGGATTGTCTAAGGTATTGGCTCTGTTTCATTAGCTAGTTTCTCACAAGCAAAAAATAAGCTTCTAAATTGTCGTAGCTCTCGGACAGATAGTTAGCCAGAGAGTTTGTAGCTGTGTGCACAGCTCCTTACAACAGATGCCGAGGGCCTTAAATCCAGAGCTTTAATGTAGTCTCCTACTTTGAGACATTCCTTGAAACTAGTAGGTTGCTTTTTCTCAACCCAGGCCTCGGGGTCCCCCAGACAGTTGGCATTTTCTCTCCTGCCCGGCTCCCAGCACACCTGTACCAGGCATTCAGTGTTCCTGATTGTTTGGTTCAGATGTGCTGGGGGCTGGGACGGAGCAAAAATGCAGACTGCCTGGGGGTCCCTGAGGACTGGATTGATAAACACTGTAGTAAACTGTAGGGAAGATGAGCATCTCAAAATGCTAGCTGGTGAGCACACTCTGATAGCTCTGATTTGGAAGTTAACAAGCAAACGTCCTGTCAGAAGATCTTCAACTAATGACAGACAAAGGTGTCATTGCCTTAGGTTGAGACCAATTCATTAGCAGCCATGCCAGGTGTTTAGGGTCACTGTGGGGTCATGGGCTCATGGGTACATCACATCATGCTTGTGTCTGTCAACTAGTCACTTCCTCTCAATTTTGGCTCCAGGCACGGTTTGCAGAGCAAATGCTGAGAGTGCTGGACCTTCTCAAACGGTTCTGTCAAGGTCTCTCTGAGTAACACATTAGGGTTAGCCCGTAGTGTATGAGCTGTGGCAATGTAAATGGTTTGTACACAATACCATCTGGCAGCAACGTGTTGAGTTCATACCTAGCACTGGAATGAGAAGAAAAGATTAGAAAACACTAGGAGCGCTTTTCCACTGGCAAACAGGAACCAGGTCATACCTGACCCATACTGCGAAGAGACACTAGTTACAGTGTGGTTTCAGCTCGCTTCGATTTTCCACTGCAGAAGGGTCGGCTCGGAAAAGGTGGTTTGGAGAGAGACAGTGACGTAAAACCGAAGCATCAATACGTCGCAATATGTGATACTACTAATAATGAATAAAATATAGATTATGCCCTTTTTTCCTTCAAATAATCCATAAATATTAATGCAGATCACCAGTATCTCTGTGCATTTCGCCCAGTCAGATGGTGGTGACGCAACCAGCTTAGTTTAGTCATGCTTTCAGCCCTGCTAGTAAGCTGTTACGGCTCAGGTACGGCTCAGGTACGGCTCAGGTACGGCTCAGTTCTTGGTGGCAGTGGAAAAGTGCCATAGGTGGATATAATGAACTGCAAATGTCAAACATGACTCCAAATCAGTTTTAGTTTGCTTATGAGGCCCAACGTTTCATAGGGTGTCATTACAAGCCATTTGATTCCGCTGACACCTGCAAGTGTAAGATATATAAATATTTAATCTGCAGATGGATCACCAGCGAATTATGGGAGACGGTGACCTTGAACATCTCACTTGCACTTTCCTTGGAATAGCTCCCCCCTCCTTTGTTCAGTGGACCTTGGCAGGTTGGATACCTTGTGTGGGAGGGAGAAAAGGTCAGGTTTCTTGCTGTGCCGAGTGGTTTTGTTTATCTGTACACATGCCAATGACCTTCTTGCATGTGTCGTTGAAGGTGCTTCCATCTTAGTTGTCCTGCCTGATTTCCCCTCCACCCCCCAACACTATAGCCTCAGAACCACATCCTGCAAAGGCACGGGATGGGTCTGGTTACCGGCCACGCAGAAAGTCTATATGCTCGCTCTCACCTTGCTTCGAGTACCATCTCGGACTCATATCTGGGGGGGGGGTTCCCATGGTAGCGTGTCGTTAAGACCCTTATTTTGACTTGTGCACTTTAAAATGCAGACCTGTGCATGTCCGTGGATCTGGAACTATGAGGGGAGGTGGGGGAGGGGTTATATTTGTGAGTGGGCGTGCCTTGTGGGCAACAGCCACAGGAACGGCGTACAGGACTTTTCTTACAAACACACCACACCGTTTTCTGCTTCGTCAGATCCTTGGGTCATGGCTGCCAATTGCTGTTGTTCTGTAAATAGCAGCCTCCCTTGGTGAAGCATCACGCCGACCCAGAGAGGTGGGGGCTCGCGGGCTCACCTCACATGGCCTTCTGGCTGAAGGGCACCGCAGCCTACATTCACTGCGACCGTCATGCCCGAGCATGACCGTCTCTGTGGTGTTTGCAGGCACTGCTGCGTTCGTCCCCCCCTGCAGAGTGGCTGTGTGTGGCTTGAGAGGTTAGAGATGTGTGTCACATCCAGAAAGTTGTGGGTTCAAATCACTCTGACCCCAAGCAGTCCTCACATCTGTTAAATGGATACATCCAAAGTATTCCTGTAGGAGAATCGGATGGGGACCAGTGCTGCACAGATACCTTTGGCAACTGGGTGGAGTTATTAGTTTGATCATTCGGTTTTAATTATTAAATAAGGATAATTCCCAGAATGTCAGCCTTTTCTTTGATATCTGGAACCTCCTCACTTGTTCTTATCGCTTTCGGATAACGTGACTGTAATCTTTAAATGTAACCTCATCTTTTATATAAGAATTAATTGCCTGTTGTTTTCAGCTCTCGTACTTATTGAAGTGTCTTTATAATGCATGAAAATCCCCTCCAGTGCCCAACATGAAATAAGTATGCATAGTTGTAGATGTGCTTAGTCATGACACTTCAAGGGCCTAAAATGACTAGGGAGGCGGCATTTGCAGTATCTGGTATAAGCTCCTTGCCTGTACTCACTATCGTTCTCTTTATCTTCCACTCTAGGTAAAAACCTCTACACCAACGAGTACGTGGCTATCAAACTGGTAAGTCCTGACCCCCCCCGTTCATTTCCTTTCCTGTGTGTGTGCGCCTGCCTGTGCTCAGGGTGAGTTTGAATTTGACCTTTAGAATGGTTCTTTTGCACGTCATGTGGGACGAGCTGGAGTGTTTGATCGGGCAAATTCTGCGGCTTACACGGTTTCAGTCACTCTGGCAAAGTGACGCTGAACGTCGCGTGTTAAACCATGGGAGTGCCCCAAGCTGCCTGGCAGCCTTTGTGAGGCTCTGTGCATCATTAAACCCAGATTATTGGGGCCTTTTGTTATACGCTTTCAGCTTCTCTGTTAGACTCTCTGGTCCAACGAGAAAGAATAGTAGTATAACGTGCCTGGAATCTTAATCCCTGAATATGAATGCAAAGTCCTGATTTAAAATGTCATTTTATTATTTGATATGGTTGTAACTTACAAGTGAATTTTAAGTGACAGCCTGGTATCACAGATGCTGTGGACTCGAAGCCTTTAATTTCCCTCATGTTGGGGGGGGGAGGGGGGTGCTCAATGCCCCCCCTCTGATCAAAGCACCCACAGACAGGTGCAGAGATGATTTCCATTCCAGTTGCTCTGCTGGCGTCCTGGGGAGGAGCCGGATACAAGGTGCCAGCCCCGTCCTGGTTTAGCATCGTGTGTTTACTCTATGCTAACGGCCCCAACGCCACACTGTTTGTTTACTTTGGGGCGGGTGGTACATTGGCAGAGTGGGCATGTGCATTGGCATGTTAGTCCACGTCTGCTGCTGGGTGTTTAAACCCTTGAGGTGTCTGGATTTGCCAGCCTCTCAGTCACGAATCCAGTTCTTCAGCTGTCGCTCCACGGGAGAACCCAGCTGGGTAGTCGAGAACGGCTGGAGGATGAGTCATGGCTTCTCAGTGGGCCTCGGTGCAGCTGTAAAGCACCAGAATGGTGCCATCTGGGCAGCTGGCTGACTAGGTTAGCAAGTGGGATGCAGCTTGAAGCAAAGTAGCACCGCATGGGCAGCAGGATGATTTGGTCAGCAAGTAAGATGCAACTCAAACCAAAATGGTGTTGCCGGGGCAGCTGGATGATCGGGTCAGCAAGTAATGCTGCGTTCTATTTGAACTCGTAACTCATACATTCCGAGTTCCTAGTCGGAAAATTTGACCGGAAAGCCCCCTGAAGTCGAAATACCAACTTGTGAATTTGGAGGAATCGACACAACCCCGAGCTCAAAGATTTCAAGATGGCTGCACGCTTTATCAACAGAAGTTACAGCTGTAGTTTTATACTGTTTATTTGCACTTTTTAATGCATGTTTTTATGTGCAAAATACCGCATAATGACTTGTTTTCCACTGATATTGCTCACAATGGCTGATAATTAACTGGGCTAGAACTGGGGCTCATGCATGCCGCACTGCATGGGCTGCTGGATCACTGGGTGAGCAAGTGGGGTGCAACTTGACCTCAAATGGCACCGCCTGTGCAGCTGGCTGACTAGGTTAGCTAGTGGGACACAACTTGAGCCAAAATGGCGGAACTTGGCAAGTCAGTTTCCTTAGTTAGCATATGGGTAGTCCTTGGACCTAAAATGTGTCATCAGGGAAGCCAGGTTTACTGCTAGCTCCACTGCTGTCTTCTGTGATCAGTCTCTTCTAGTGGTCATTCACTTGCCTAAATCTTGTCTTTATATTAATTTGTATATTAAGAATTTTTTTTCTGCTCTGTCCCCAACTGGTGTATATTTTTCATTTCATTTTTTTCTTCTGTCACCTAGGAACCAATAAAATCGAGGGCACCACAGCTACATTTGGAGTACCGTTTCTACAAAACGTTGGGAAGTACAGGTAAGAGCTTGTGACCCTACCCCCCAACCCCCTCTCCCATCCACTCACTCAAATAAAAAACTCTTTCCACCCCCACAGTCCCTCCCTGGTACAATATTATGATTAAGCATTACTCACTCTTAAGATTAGCATTTGCACTGTGCTGTTGTACCCTACAAGCAAAGCAACAAGATTAGCCAGTGACATAACAGTAGATGTCCAGGTCGCCTCACATTGGGTGCTGGTTTGGTGAATGAGCCTACCAGGCTGCCTTATGTTGAGGGAGGCTTTGGTGAATGAGCCAGCCAAGCTGCCTCACGTTGAGGGCGGGTTTGGTGAATAAGCCGAACAGGCCGCTTTGTGTTGGGTGCCGATTTGGTGAATGACCCGGCCAGGCTGCTTCACATTGGGTGCCGGTTTGGTGAATGAGCTGACCAAACTGCCTCATATTGGGGGTGGATTTGGTGAATGAGCTGGCCAGGCTGCCTCACCTTGGGGGTGGGTTTGGTAAATGAGCCAGCCAGGCTGCCTCACCTTGGGGGTGGGTTTGGTGAATGAGCCAGCCAGGCTGCCTCACCTTGGGGGTGGGTTTGGTGAATGAGCCAGCCAGGCTGCCTCTCGTTCAGCCAACACATACACGTGAGCTGGCCTGGCTTGGGCTAGATATTCCCAAAGGAATGTCAGGGTAACCATGGAGATGACACGTAAGCCCGTCACTCCTGGTTAAGACATGGTTTGCATGCTTCTGAAAGCCCTGATTGAGAAATGCAGGAGTTCCATTATGATTAATGTTATTTCTTAAGTATTTACATGTCAAATTATTAGTTGGAGTTTTTTGAGGTTGTTTTAAAATCTAGTCTTGTGTGAAACATTGCTGTTGTGCATAATGCATACATGATGCAAGTAGATATTTATGTTGCTAATTAATAAATATTAAATACGTGGCGTGGGTTCATGCCTCGGAGGAAGCTGACTGGCAAAAGGCCATGTTTCTCTGGCTCTTGGGGTAGGTGCCTGATAGCCCCCTTATTGGTGGGGTGATTGGCAGGGACTGGGCTTGTGTGTGAAAGGTCATGATTTTGTGCCTTTGGGGGGGGGGGAGAAGGATACTTAACCTCTTTGGTAGATAATCATATTGTGTATTTGCATAACTGCTGTTAACGTGTGCCAAGCAACTTGATAAACATGACCTAAATGATGTAATCAGCTTGTCTTCAACATCTGGCTCGTTCTCATGAATGCCAGGGTTGGAGGTGGGGTTTTCCTGTCCCAGTTTGACACCTGTGTTTGGGGTTTGGGGGGTGTAAGTCTGCATAAAGGCAAGACCACAGAACACGGAAAGAAAAGGGTTTGTTTGTAGGTAGATCTTGAGGCTGCCGGTGTTGCTGTGTCCTGTAGGGCAAGATCCCACCTGCCCTTTTATCTCGCACTGTCTCGCCAGTGTTACGCTTGTCCTCCATGTCATGGCCGCTTTTCCCGAGTGGAGCATTTCCCATGGCTCCTGAAAGAGCTGTAATCCCCTCCTCTGGCTGGCAGCAAGGGCCCCGTTTTGCTGTCACGCACTGCGAACCATCCAGTGAAATGTGTCTGTCAGGGTCATTAACTGAACAGGCACGTTAAAATGGAAGCAGCCTCTTCTGTCATATGTGGGAGTCAATTACAGTTAAGAGGCTGCGGGCTCCATTTCACATCACTGCCGGGGATTTGATTACACTGTCTGTGTCTCCCGTTGTCTGGGTTTCATGCTTCATGGGTGAAATACACCATAAATGACACGTATGTGTATTTGTAAATAAAAACATGATGCTTTTGCAGTGGACCCTTGCCAGGGACGCTCCTAGCCACGATAGCTATTCACGCCATGGGGGTGAATTCACAGCAGTGCATTTCCTTTTTGTCTTTGAAGTGTGTGATTTTGTGAGACTACAGGATGAGAGGCCGTGAGTGAGTGCATGGCGGGGGTGGGGAGGGGGGGATCTGCCCCCTGGTGGAATTCGCCAGACCTTGCTTTGGTGCCGCTGCATCTCAGTGCCCACGGGTCTCTCTCCCAGCTTGGTCGCTCCTGACTCACTGCAGCCTACTGACCCAAAGTTCATTTCTCGCAAACCTCAAAGCTTTTAGCTACTGATCCTTTTACAGCCAGCGATCTTTTGTTCTGTGCTGAATGTTCCCCATCTTTGAAGCTTCTTTCTGTTAATATGATTATATCTATTTTAACCAGCTTGTTAAAATGCTCTCACTTGGATGAGATACATACACTTAGTCTGAGTCTTATTTAAAAATCGTTTCATTATATGTAAATCCTACTACATTTCGTTCAGTAGGGTTTCTCAGGAGCAAATTATCAGATATATGCAGTGAAAAACATTACTGTGCCTGATGCGTTGTCTTCCTCTTAGAAGATCTGAGTCTCATTTTCCATAGATACCCTGCCTGAAATCTCGAGTTCCTGCTAGTGGATGCTGTGTTCGAAGAATTAAGTTGAAGTGTCGCGTGGCCCTGTGTTTAAATAAGATGATCTTTAAAGATCAGCACGGAATGTGATTCATTTTACAGTAGTGGTTAAATAGGGATGTCGGTGATGCATTTTGTTGGCTAACAGCTGATGCTCAATGCTGTCAATTATGGAGAGAGATGGCCCTACTGCTTCATTTAACGCTAATTGGTAAATTAGGCTGACAGGCTGACGGTTGAGATGTGCCGTCTTGCCATTTAATAAAACCTGTCAGTTTTATAATGTAAAATTTATATATGATAGAAATTTATGTAGGGCTTCAGCCCGCCATTTTCTTTGCAGCGAGAGGAGGTACAGTCGGATTGCTGCAAAATGGACTGGAATTTTCTGTAGCTGCATATTTATAAACCTTTGGAGTGAAATCTGAACCTCCCAGTACCGAAACATTCCTCCACTTCTTTTATCTGTCTGTGTTGGCATGACAGCACAGGTTTGAAGCTGCAGGTGAACTCCATATTAGCTCATTTCGCTGAGTTGGATTGCCTTTGTGAGCAGTGCTCTTGGCTTCACAGAGCCTTGTGTTGTAAAGGACTCGCCACATAAGGCGTAGTGCACATCAGCCCCCTCCCCCGGCCCATCTCTGTGATAAGTGATAATTGCTTGATTGTCTTACTAGGTTCTGTAAATCCCAGATTCACATCCTCTCTTGGGTCTAGAAAACTGGTTCCCGCGGGGGGGCATGTCCAAGGTCAGCCGCAAGCCTCCGTGTTGGCGAGTTTATTGGCTCATTGAAATTCTACACGTTGCCCCTCGTTTTATGTATTTCTGGACCTTATGGATTTCTGCTACTCAAGGGATTTGGAGGGATGCTCATATGGAGTGATGGTGAAGGGGGGTGCTCTGTTCAGCATTAGCCTTCTTTGATTCACTGGAGCTGCGTTTTCAGACGTTGGGTCTGATAGGCTCTGCCGATTTCCTCCTGCCGCACCGTACGCTGTGTTACCAGCCCACCCACGGCCAGTACATTTATAGGTTGTCAACTTCAGAAAATCGACCAAGGCATCTGTGAACAAAATCTGGGATCAATAGATGCGAAAGCTGCTCTTGGACTCCTGCGGTCAGAGAAGACAACACCCTAAAACAAGGTTAAGATGCAACGGGGGGTAGCAGCCAATACATGTGACATGGCATGCATGCGACTGGCGGCTGACTTGGTAGCTTGGGTCCAGAAACACAGCCCAACTATTAGTAGATAGCTAACTATTACATTGCTTAATTTCTCAGCAGATGCCCCTTTTAGTGTGATTTTCTAGTGTGCTTTGATTTCTGTGTTTACAGGTTTGCAGAAGGTTAAAGTATTGACAGCTGAGCCTCTGGAATTCCCATAAACGTAATTCCCGTTACATTTAGCCCATGTTACTTTTCGGGCTGCTTCTAGCGCTGACATGCCTCTTAAAGTCTGCTTTGTGTGGTTCTTCAGCTGCTTTGGCATGTTTCTGTCTTTGTCTTTGACATGAAAGGGCAACATTAACCTGTCTCCAGGTACGATTTTTGTCTCCATGCTTGAAGGAGCTGCTGCAGCGGGTACAGAGAGCTGTTGAATTTATGGGGTGTTCCAGGCACTGTGTTAGGTAGGGGTGATGAGGAAGAATGCAAATATTGCCGAAAGACCTTCAGTAAGAACAACCCCCCCCCCCCCCCCCACCTCACTGCAAACTTGGAGTTGTGGATTTGTGGGTGTTAGACTGGCAAGCACCACCTCTGAAACGAGCTTCCGGGTAACATTGCAAGAGATATTGACTTGCTGTTGACTGACTTCAATTTTGGAGGCACTGAGAACGATTTGCAGCATTGAATAAGGTACACTTGAACAGAAGATTGGATGGTAATGCTTACAGTGAGATTTGTTGCGTTTGCCCTGAGATGGGGCTTTAAACAAGAGCCATTAAAAATCCAATTTGTGCAAGTCAGAGGCAAGAACGCCCAATCCAGGAAGCCTAGGTTAACCCTGAGGCGTTGCTTTGGATGAGAGCTTTGGTCGTGGTCATTGGCCTTGTTTGGCAGTTGTCTCGGATCCCTGCTTATCATGGTGTGCTTTGGGCATTTCTGGTCGGCTGACCCCATCCTGCTGTCTTTGAGGGTGTTACCAGCTGTGCACATGGGCAGTAGGATCACTGTTTGAAGACATGCCTTGTTGGCATGTTGAGTGGTAAATGCCCAAAGCACGCACAGCACAGCTTCTGTGACTCGGCCGGAGTTTCTTTGAACAAGTGTCTATTACAGTTTAACAAACCTTCTGGCAGATTCAGCTAAATCATCTTATTGTCACAGTTTGACCTTCGGTCATGGTTGATACCTCATGATGCAGTTACTGAACCGCTAAACCGGGACCCAGCCACCCCAGGAGTCAAAGCTGGCAGATGGTCCATCCCAGTAACAGGGGTCACTTTTGTGAGCCTGACGATATGTCCGTGACAGAGCCCTGTAGTGATCACTGGACATGGAGGTGGAGTGGCCAAAGGATGGTGGCTACGGTTGGGCTTAAACAACGTGTCGTGCCGTGACTATTCCAGCGTGTTGTAACGACTGGAGTCATTACTTTACTCCCCTTAGCCAGGAGTACAGTTCATGTGCTACCTGTCATGAAAATCCACTACTATGCTGCTTCTTAGGGGGAAGCCTTTTCTAGAATCAGAAGGACTAGGGCTGCGTTTGGGGTTGGAGGTGCTAATACAGTTGGCTCTCCAGATTCCAGTTTCACTTTCAGTAATTTGCAAGTTGCCTGTGATCAATTTAATGGTAATATATTTGGCTGTCACTATTGATTATGTCAATCAAGTAATCTACCAATTAGTCTGACGATTCATCGAGTAATTGTTCATATATAATATAATGATAATAATATAATATTGTATTATTAGTGAGGCAGGAATCAGTCATCCACTGCGGGATGCATACTCAGTCACACATACAGTTAAAACAGTTAAAACAGGCATTCCAGTTAACTTAGGTTGCACGCTTTTCGATAGTGGAAGGAAACTGGAGGATCCGCTGAAAAGCCGCCACGCAGGGTGAACACGCAAACTCCACACATGCAAAGCGGCGGTGTGCGGCAACACCACGACCCACCGCGCCGCCCTGCCGCCCTGACAGACTTACACGATGCACGATGCTAATCAACCTGGCACATCATGCATGTGCCAGAGTCACACCTCAAGGACCGCGATGGTCTGCTGGGTTCAACCTTCAATAAGTTGTGCTAAAACTTTTTTATTCAGTCGCCGGAAACGAAACATAGCAAGCTTTCTATTTTAATGATGGACCCTTTTCAGCGTTATCTAGTATATGTTTAAAAATAAAAATAAAAAGTCTAAAGCATTGGGTGGCCAATCTTATCCAGAAAGGGCCGCTGTGTATACAGCTTTTCGCTGCAACTCCCTAATCAGATTACTAACTAGAGGCCTGATTGGCTGAATAGTCCTCACACCTGACCTAAAGGCTATACCAAAAACCCGCATACACACAGGCCCTTTGCGGATAAGATTAGCCACCCCTGGTCTAAAGTTTACATCCGCTGCTTTTGCATGGGCTGTGCATGCACTCTCCGAGACAATCTTAATCATTCTTGTCCTTGCTGTTGGACTCGCTCATTAAACCTTTAGTGCATTTGTGAGAAATAAAACAAAAATTAGTGAACATTGAGCAAAAGTAATTGGTTTTTCGCCAGCCTATTTCACAAACTCTGGTAGATCATTTTTATGTGGCTACATACAGTAGTTAATTTTCACGCTGTACATAATTGTCTTGGCAACCAGCCTTGCTGACATGTTAGTTGTCTTCGCGCCCATGGAATCTCACGTTTCTTGCAATAACGTTTTAACTTTTCAATGCCGTAAATTAAATAATGGGTCCAATATTATTTGCAAATTTTCACATTTGCAGGGATTTTCTGTCCCTAACCCTTGCGATTGTGAAGGACTGACTGTAATGGTATTTAACAGGGATATTCTCCCCAATTGCAATTACAAACCAATCGGCATACCTGAGTTACAGTGGGCCTACGTGCCAGGGCCTTTGAGATTTGAGCTGGGGCTGCATCTGTTGTTGAACCTGTTAATTATACCAGACTCCTCTCCTTCAAATGGGATGGTGCACTGTGCCCAGTTTAGGAGGTACACCTTGTCATTAACTCAACATCCTGCTCCCCAATACAGCAAACCATGTGCGTGCAACTCAATACATAAAGCATGCAGACATGGTGGAGAGGTTCAGATACTCTGCGGCTAGTGCATTAGAATGGCCGCGAAACCTGATCTAAGTCAGTTTGGAGGTGGTGGAATTGTTGGTGCCAGACATGGTGGGTTCAGCATCTCAGAAACGGCCACCTTCCCGGGACGTTACAGTGTCTGCAGTGCACAGAAAATGGTTTGGTGAATAAAAACCAGCCAGTCGGCAGCAGGTCTGGCTGAAAACACCTTGTTAATGAGAGATGTCAGAGGAGAATGCCCAGACTCGTTAAAGCTAACAGGAAGGCCCCAAGTGCAAAAATAACAGCTCGGTACAGCAGTGGTGTGCAAAAACGCTCCTGCAAATCCAAAGCTCCTCCACCGTCGGGGGGGTTCTGCAGGCAAAAGTGAGTCCTATTTGGTACTAGCTGCGTGAACCTAATAAAGCCACTGGTGCATAATTCTGATCGTAATTGTCAACTCAGTAAATATAGACTAAATTATTCGAACCTACGAGTGTTGTTTGATAGTTTTCCCTCCTTTTTTTTGGAAGACGTCTGGGTTTTCCTTGAGTGCCCAGTTCCCCCGACACAGACGGTCGATCCGATCGAAAGGATGCGCTTTTCCGTGCTCCGTATCGAGCTTCCCAACGCTGCACGGAAACCTGAGCAGGCGCTCTGCTCAGCACGCTGTAGCCTGTAATCCCCCATCCTCCTCCACACCTTAATCTCTTTAGCTGCTCATTCTCCTTTCAGCTAAAGGGCTCAGTGTTGGGAACCTGCCCATTCTCGGGCACTCGTCCCATCTTCTGGCCTTTTAATGACACCCAAAACGCCCTTTTCTTCATGTTAAAAGCATTTGAGGACACAGGTTAAGGACATGGGCTCTTAACCCAAAGGATGCTGATTTCAGGATGATGCATCGATGCGGTAATTTTGGCCGCTAGCGATAAACGATATATTTTTGTTTGATTTCGCAGATACTGATAACCAGCAAACCTCTGATCTCCACCAATCTGTACTTAAGATCCCATGAATGTGTGTAGCAGCCACATCGTATAATGCGGTCAGTGAGACATCAGTGAAGCAGTGCTGACCTGGGAGACTTTAGCAAGGTTTTAAGTGGCCAATGAGCCGACAAAATCCCTCGTCCTCCTCTACGGAATGTAGCTGATCGGCCAGTGTAGTCATCTCAATTAATTTAGAAGTGATGTCTTTAGCTCTGGTAATGCTAATGTTGAATATTGACTAAAGTTTAAATATCGGCTAGTAATATTGACCAAGATTGACATATTGGACCGATGCAGGTGTCTTGATTTTTAATGAACATCAGCCAATACCGATATGATAACCGATATATCATGTATCTGTAGGTCCTACTGTTGGATCTGAGCTACGCTAGTAAAATTCCTCCCTATATAAATAGATGGGCTTTACATCAGGAAGCCTGAAGCCCCAGCCAAGAGGCAAGACATTCAGGAGAAATGCTCTCTGTGGTTGCCAGGAATCAGTATAGACCTAATAATAGTAAATGGATGAAGCAGATTTAGATGAAAACATGAGCTAAGCAACTGCGTGCAAGTAATGCCAAATGTCCACATTTTATAGCCTGCTCACAGTCAGTTTGGCCCCTCGTGTCCTGGGCTGTGTGTGTATAGGCTGTATGTTCAAATGGAGTTTGGCCGATTTTTTTTTCCCTCTATCTTTGCATTAATTCTCTTTCCATTGCAATGGGGTATTTGCTGTAGTCAGCTGCTTTTGCGTTTTTCTAGTTCTGTCTAAACGCTACAGCAGGTGACCCTTGTGATGGTTCAGTCTACCTAGGGGGCATTCGGAGTTGGTATGATAACCCGGACAGGCCGTTCGTACCATTATTTGAGGGGGGAGGTGTGGACATCAGTGTGGTCTACCTAAACTAATGGAGTGTTGGGGTCATTGTACCGAATTGAAAAATGGAACAGAAATGACCAGGTTTATTTCTCTTATAAAAAAAACCAAACCGACTTCAGTAGTGTTATTCTGGAGGACCGTTCATTTAATGTCAGAATAGCAGGCTTACCTATGTTATTGTTTCAGACCACCAAGCAGGCTGAATGCTGTAATGGCTTGGTTGGTTATATGGTGACATGAGAGGCAGCAGGAGTACAGCTCTGTTTGTGCAATCCCAGCATGCCATGCTCTGCAGAGACAATTGCGTAGAAATTCCGCTCAGGGTGAAGTGATCAATACAGCTTTCGTTGAGGGGGAGGGGGGTGTTCAATAAAAGCTCCATTTTCAATACCCATTCATTTAGTCAGAATACAGTTACTATACCCGGAAGCCCAGGGTGCATGGGGGAGGGCATGGACGGGAGCTCCAGAAACGAAAAATGGTGACTCTTTTCCAAACGAAAACAATCCCTGACGTAGATACACAAGGTGGAGTCGAGGGATGCCGAAGCCGTGGTCTTGTGAAGGGAAAGCCCCGTGAATCGCTGTCCTGATGAGTCTGGGAGGTACTGAAACATCAGCTACATAATGATGGTATTTGCCTTTCATTGTGCCAAAGCCTTGCCCAAGTCTAGCTGAACTCCAAGGTGAGCTTTTTCATAGGCCTGATTCATGGCTTTCTGCTCCCAGTACCCGTAGAAACTTTGGCCCCGACATGGTTTGCTGCCAACGTCACGACACCCTACCTCCGAGGGTCCTTGGAGTGAACCTCGTTTTCCCTCCGCTGCTCCGGCTGCCCGCGCAGCATGCGCCAGGCACCAGATGGCGTTTTACAGTCGCTGTCTGCGGCAGCCCACGAGGGCGTGGGGGATTTAATTGCCGGGCCGCGTCGGCGAGCTGCTCTTTGAGGAATGATTAAATGCACATCGCCGAAGCAGCGGGGAGGGTGGCCACACGGCTTGCCCCTCATGATGTCATGCGACCCAACGGCACCAGTTGTGATTGGTCAGGGGTGGAATGTCATTTGAGATGGAATGTAGGAGGCCACCAATCAGCTTTGAGGTAGTGGGAGAACAAGGAGACTAGTTCTGTTTTCCTTCACACACAAATTAACATTACACACTCCCCACATAAGCAATATCAAGTTTAGTTTCAAAGACAACATCGCTACTTCTGGTTCCCCTGTTTTTTGGGTAGCAAATGAATTAACAGTAGGAGTCTGAACCTCAGAAAATTGTCTCTGTAGGAATTGGCATCTTTGTGGAGGGTTCAGGGGTAGGGGGTCTAATTTCTGCTGCTACTGACACCTAATGGTAGCAAATTGAATTTATCTCTTTTTTAGCATTAGAATTGGGTGATTGAATGTATTTCAGTCTGTCAGCATCTGGTGTGATTGTACCCATGGGCATAAATAATATGGGGGTGGGGGGAGGGGTTGTGGGCGCGGGGCCGGGGGGGGGGGGGGGGGGGCGGGGGGGGGCGGGGGCGGGGGGGGGGGGGGGGGGGGGGGGCG
>JAODKC010000021.1:21604697-21616763 GCA_026777985.1 Mormyrops attenuatus | reverse complement strand
CCCCCCCCCCCCCCCCCCCCCCCCCACCCCCCCCCCCCCCAGAAAATAATCAAAATCAGCCAATACAATTCCCTGGACCCCCATAAATGGGTGGAGACCTCAACCCCCCCCAGTGCTCAACCCAAAGTTATGGCTTTGGTTGTACCAGTGTCCTAACCTCCTCTCTGCTTTACCCCACCCCAGCTGAAGGCCTACCCCAAGTGTTCTACTTCGGCCCATGTGGAAAGTACAATGCCATGGTGCTGGAGCTGCTGGGGCCTAGCCTGGAGGACCTGTTTGACCTGTGTGACCGCACTTTCTCCCTCAAGACCGTCCTCATGATTGCCATCCAGCTGGTGAGTGGCTGCAGAGGCATCGTGATGCGGCACCCCCACTGAGCGTTTATGAAACGCCTCTTGTGACACGTCAAACAGGAAGCTGCATGGTTCTCAAGTGGTTACTAGGTAACGCCATTATGGCTTGTTTTTAGCAGCATAGGATGCGTACTAGCCACATGGCGACCCCTCCAATAACAGTACTGGGGCTTCTCTTAAGAATTGCACATGAAATCCATCAGCCATTATTACATCCTATGTTTGTTTGTTTGTGTGTGTGTGTGTGTGTGTGTGTGTGTGGGCTCCTCTCAGATCTCACGCATGGAGTATGTGCACTCCAAGAACCTCATCTACCGGGACGTGAAGCCAGAGAACTTCCTCATCGGTCGGCAGGGCAACAAGAAGGAACACATCATCCACATCATCGACTTCGGCCTGGCCAAGGAGTACATCGACCCTGAGACCAAAAAACACATCCCCTACCGGGAGCACAAGAGCCTGACCGGGACGGCGAGATACATGTCCATCAATACGCACCTTGGGAAAGGTTTGCATCCTACTTTCTGTCCGCTCCAGTCCTATCAATGGCCACTCACAGGTTGGTCGGTTGCAATTTGAAACCATTATCGTTCTAGGGGGAGTTTCTGGCTCAGTGGGTTAGGCCACTGTGATTGGAAGGTTGCCGGTTTGAATCCCAGACTCGGCAGAGTAATTTCACCGTTTGGCCCCTGAGCAAGGCCCTTAACTCTCAGTTGCTTCAGGGACTGTTACTCTGCTTCCTCAAAAAATAAAATCTGTCACTTTGGATAAAAGCTTTTGCTAAATAAATAAATTGTAATGTATTGTATGTAACAACTGCTAACTTCAGATGATTGAACTAACATGGCTAGTCTGGTCAATTTATAAACAGGGAATGTGCAATAATATATTCAGTTTGCAGACTCAGTAGGGGGTCAGTCGAAACTGTATTCATTTTGTCCTTTTTGGGAATTTTGCAGATATCGTTAGCTGTAAGTAATCACCTCCTGACAAGGGGGGGGGGGGGATTAGCTGTGACATCGGTTTTGATTGCTCACCAGCAGCGCTTTCTGTTCCTCTGTTCCAGAGCAAAGCCGGCGAGATGACCTGGAGGCACTGGGACACATGTTCATGTACTTCCTGCGGGGGAGCCTACCCTGGCAAGGGCTCAAGGTGCGTGAGCAGTGAGGGTGGGGCGGGGCCCTGACAGCGATGTGTAGTACAGCACATGTACTTTATTTGTTACAAAAAAGATCCCAGTGAAACTGGATAATGACAAACATTTAAAATTGGACCTTTTTTAAGTGGATTTCTCCATATTTACATTAATTCCAGAACCTGGTGGTAAAACTTTATGACCAACTGTGTTGTGGGATACATTTTGAAATGGCAACATTTATTTGAAGTGCATATATTGAAGTGCATATTTTTGTATGCACATGCAAATTAATATCATCAAATCGCAGCCCTGAAGCACAAGCATTAATTGTAGGGCTGAACTGGTCTTATCCAGTCAGAATCCTCAGGCAAATGCATTCATTGTAGGCCTGATCTCAGCTTATCCAATCAGAACTCTCAAGCACAGGTATTAATTATAGGCTTAAGCTGATGTTATCCAAACAGAAGTCTGGAGGCATCATTGAAAGGTGGTGACTCTTGCTCTACTTCCTATACAGGCGGACACTCTGAAGGAGCGATACCAGAAAATTGGAGATACCAAACGCAACACTCCCATTGAGGTCCTCTGCGAGAACTTCCCGGGTATGGTCTCCAGTGGCCTGTGGCATTCATGTGCTCCAGCCCCCAGAGCGTAGCTGTGGACTCTGAGAGCCAGGCCCCTCACCAAGATCTCCGCGCTGTTGTCATGCTCCCCTTCTGTCTGTGTTGCTACTTGCAGAAGAGATGGCCACCTACCTGCGCTATGTAAGGCGGCTCGACTTCTTTGAGAAGCCCGACTACGATTACCTGAGGACCTTGTTCATGGAGCTGTTTGAGAGGAAGGGATACACCTTCGACTACACTTACGATTGGGTCGGCAGGCAGATTGTGAGTGACAGGCAGCCGAGACGGCCAATCACAACGCCCCCTTCTCTGATGGCTTGGTTATATGGAGCAGTTGTGTGAAGTCTTAGGGTGATGATACACTTTTTTAGCACCGTTGCCTGGCAACGGGCAACCAAGTTGGATAGGGCAACTATTCAAGGCTATGGGCAGTTGGCAACAACCAATCAGAGAAATGCAAATATATCCCACGTGTAGTCGTGCTCTGTACATGCATAAGAACAGACGATATGAGACGGTGAAGTTTAGCTAATGTTCAGGTAGCTAACTATGTATCCCATCGAAAGCCGCTGTAGTGGTGACGGCAGTTAGCAATTTGTTAACAAAATTTGATGTCTAAATTACAGCCTGAGCATTTAAAATTGGACGTCTGCTGGCATTTTTAGCATTAAATGAGGCGAGTTCCCTATTATGGGTTTACACATGACAAATTACTGGCGTAAGAAGATATAAGTTATCTTCACTCCATTGCTGCTGAGAGATGCTGCTATTTTTCTTGAAGTTGGTCACATGATCGGTTGCTAGCATTCTGATTGGAAGATCACAGGAAGTTTCCAGATAGAAATGTGTTGCCCATGCTCAGTGCAAAAATGCCCGAGCAATGTCACCTGGTAATATTGCTCACAAAGTTGCACCGTGTATCTTCACCCTTAGAGGCTATAAGAGGTTATGTAGAGGTTATTCACAGGAAGTTTGCCCCTCTTTCAGAACGTGATTGCCAGTCATCTCTATATGCTATGTCTGCTGCTAGCATTGAAGCCTGGGTGGGGGTCATTGAGAGGGGATTGTTTCAGAAATCCATGCTGTGTCAGTTACCTCCCCCATGTGTCTGTCCTCCCCGCTACTAGCCTACGCCAGTGGGGTCCTCCCACATGGACTCTGGGGCATCAGCCATCACGAGGGACAGTCACGCCCACAGAGAACGACCCTCTCAGCACCAACCTCAGCGGCATCAGGTAGGCAGCTCTGTGGGTGAGGCTGGAGAGGGGCAGGGGCCCTTTATGACCTATACAAGCTCCTTTCTATACTTACTGCAGTGTTTGCAGTGCACAGACTGGTGTAAAGATGGGAATGGCGATAGGAGAACAGGTGAACAATCATTTGCACAATGAAAGGCATTGATTGTTTACTGACTGTGCAAAGGTATGTTCCTTTTTAATAATGGATCCCCACCCGCTCAGGCAATACAGGTAAATGTGATTCTGTGTATTTAGAGCAGAGAGCAAGGAGCCAATTCCTTCTGAGCTGCTCTGCTCTGTGGGAGTTTGGGGGACATTTAAGTTCTCGGAGGACAAGGTCACCGACTCCAGCCAACACGGCCAGATAATTCTCATGAATCTGAGAATTTAAAAGCAAAATTACAATGAAATACAGTATTTTTTTGAGTATAGCAATTGACATGATCTTAACTTTTTAGGTATAGTAAAACTAAGTCAACTGAGTTTCTATGATTTAACGTTTTTTTTTTTTTTTTGCCATTTTCCCCAAATAGGCAGCCAAAAATCTCATAACTGTAACACTTTTAAGGTCAAATAAACGACCAGTTTGTAGGATAAGATGTATTTTTTTTGTTAGTTTTATTCTTCTCATTTACATAGCTCTTGCTCTGGATTTGGTGAAATATTTTTGTCTACAGAAATAGATGGTAAAATAATGAAACTGATATTATGGTAGTTTTCAGACTAATTTTAAAAATGAGAGAAAATCGATATGTTACGGTAATGAGTTTGTGAGAAGGACCTGGCCCCTTCCCTTAAATGATGTTTAAGGTGCTTCAACCTCATTTTCTTTAGCTTTGTCCTCATCACAAGTGAGTATGCACAGTTCCCCACCTGCAGTGGGGGGGCCTGACTCTTTTCCACAGACCTTGTCTTTAGGTGTCTCACGAACTTCTCGAGATGAGCAGTCGTAACCCACAAAGCTGCCCGTGCAGTTCGGTAGCGATTAGACGCGACTCCCAGCACATGGCCGCGACGCTTCAGCTTCCTCGCAGCGGTGCCATACCAGCACTGTGCAGTCTGCTTAATCCCCCACGTTGCGGTCTGCTTAAATTCAGCTAGTTTCTGTCCCATTATGCTGGAAAAAACAGGTTTCAGTCCTACCTCTGTGTGTTCAGGAGGTTGGAGAAATGAAACTCACTGTCAAAACAAATGGACCGTGACAGAGGAAATGAGCCTTTTATTTTGTATTTAGACTCGGTTTTATGAATATTACGAATGCTTCCAGCAGAATGGAGCATGTTTGCCTCCTTATCAGGGGCGGAGACCCGGCCCGTGAGACCCCCTCCTGGGTCCCCATGAACATAGATGGAGGACGAGGAATTTCATGAACGTCACTCTGTCAGATGTCACATGATTGCTCCAGTCATGTTGGGCTCGTGCCTTGCCCTGTTAGCATGACCCTAGCTAGTCCTGGGTAGCACTGTGTCTGCAGTCCTGTTTGTGCTGGTGTTTTGTTTTGTTTTTTTTTCTGTTCCTGGTTGTGTTTCAGTTTGACTGATCTGCTTTGCTGGAGGCTAATTGCTTTTGGTTTGTCGGTTCACCTTGAGATACTGATGCTCTTTTTTTCCACTTTGTTTTCGGCCCTTTTTTTCCATTTGTCTGTACTGCATGACTCTGGGTTTGCACAACCCCAACCATGCCCCTCCCCTGCTTGTGACCCACCCCCTCCGCGTGCCTCCCCCCCCCCCAAGCAGACGACTGCTTCTGACCGCAGAGGAGCATGGGAAGCTCAGCCAAATCGCCAGACAAACTCATCGTATCTGAGCCACTTGGCGGCAGACAGGCACGGTGGATCGGTGCAGGTATAGCGTGGCTCCGTCTCCCTCCACTTGGCTCAGGGAATGAAGGCTCTCAGACGCAAGGCTTTATGGGTTAAAGCACCATGTTGTTTGGTTGCTGACCAGTGGCCAGCAGAGCCCTTTCAGAGAGTTCTTATTGGGAGCCAGAAGATGTAGCTCCTGGTGTGAAGGGTGGGATTGTTGAGGTTTTCATAAAGCTCAGTTTTTAAGGGGAGGTTGGGTTACCCCAGGTCAGGGGTGGGCAATCTTATCCACAAAGGACTGTTGTGTATGCAGGTTTTTGGGATAACCTATAGGTCAGCTGTTCAAACCCAGGTGTGAGGACTCTTCAGCCAATCAGTCCTCTAATTAGTGACCTAATTAGGGAGTTGCAGCAAAAACATGCATACACACCGGCCCTTTGCGGATAAGATTGGCCACCCCTGTCATGGACAAAAGGACCACAGACACAGGGACCATGGATGCTAGGGCCACAGACACAGGAACCATGGACGCTGAGGTCATGGACGAAGGGACCACAGACATGGGGACCACAGAGGCTAAGGTCACAGACACAGGGACCACAGAAACATAAACCACGAAGGCTAAAGCCACAGCCACAGGAACCACGGAAGCTAAGGCCGCAGATACTGGGATCATGGACACTGAGGTCATGAACACAGGGCAAGGACCAAGGACGTTGGGGCCAAAGCCACAGAGGGCAGGGATTCAAGGACCATGGATGCTGAGGTCACTGACACTGGGACCAGCTTGCGTAATCCAGGCCAATGGGGGAGGCCAGGCGCCTGCATGTGGGAGGGCCATGTTTCTGTATATGAGTGGGTGCAGACCAAGCATTCACTCGTAATGGTGAGTCAGCTGACAGTGAGGACTGAAGCGTCGGTATTAGTGTGTGTCAATCAGTACAACAATATAAGCTGCCACCCACCAGCTGTGTGTCTGTGACGATGTGAGTGTCGCTGTGTGTCAGTATACTTGGGGGGAGGGGTATAGTACTCACAGTTGAAAGAGGAGGGGGAACCCCGGGAGCGGCTGAACTCCTCCCCGTAGAGGGCAGCCATGCTGGGCTGGCTTGTGCGCCGACTCGGGTAGGAGGGCAGGGCGGCAGGACCCGAGCCCGAGCCCGAGCCCGAGCCCGAGCCCGAGCCCGAGCCCATGCCTGACGTGGCCCCCGCCATGCGCTCCTTAGTCTTGAGTGCCTGGGCCCGCTCTGTCCGTAACCGTTCCTCGTCCCGCATGAGAGCCACCAGTTGCTTGGCCTTCTCGCGAACATTGACACCCTGGTCCTTGCCATCGCGGTCCACGTATTGGAAGTCCCTGAGCGTCTGGATGGTGAAGGCGTTCTCACGGCACTGCTGCGCCACACGCTCCGAGCCTGTCTTCATCAGGTAGTCAAGCAGCGTCAGTGCCTTGTACACATGCCGCCAGTTCTTGCCATGATCATTGAGGCGCTTCCAGATCATGCCCATGACCTCAGTGAAGGCCACTACGTTGAAGGTCATGTCCGAGATCTCGGACATGAGCGAGCTAGGTGGCCCCCATGGGTCATTGGAGGTTGCTTCCCGCACTTTGATCTCTGCCTCAGAGTAGTTGTGCACGATATTCTTCACCTGCCGGCGCAGGGCTGAGGTTGTCATGGTGACAGTGGTGCCCGAGGTTTACCTGATCGGGAATAGGAGGGGGTAAATCTAGGTTGTTCCCACACCTCAGCTTGGAAGGAGGAAGAGGAGGATGAGGACAGTCCTATATGGTGAATTGGGACTGCAGTCCACAAGGGAGCATGTGTGTGCTGGCTTCCTGTGTGCAGGGCTTAGGGGCAACAGGCACGCTGTGGGGATAGGAGAGAGGGTTATGAGGGTTGGAATTTGTTTATGGGCAGCACACATTTACAAAAAAGACCAGAATAATGAAAATACGAGAAGATAAGAGGCCTCAGGACACTTCCAGTGAAGCAGGAGAAGATGCAATGAGCTTGCAGAATGAAACAGACCTAACACCACTACGACTGCAGCGATGTGATCAAGGAACTCCTCAATCTGCCTAAGTGGGGTGGGACAGAGTTTCCCTGGGGGTTTCGCAGAAGATGTTTCATAGGTCTTCTGCCTGAGCAGGAGCCATCGGCATTTGGGGCCACCCCCTGCAGGCCATAGATGCATAAGCGGGCTAAACCAGTTATGGCAAGCCTTGAATCAGACAGACAAGACATGCTATCTATCTGCCTGTCTGTGTGCCTGTATCATTGTCTTTTACTCTCTTCCTGCCCATCACCATGTCTCAGTCTGTCTCTCTGCCTCTGTCACTTTGCCTGCCTTCCTGTGTCTACCTACTTACCAGCCTGTCTCTGCCTGCCTGTCTGTTTTTTTTGCCTATGTCTATTTGCCTGTCTTTCTCTCTCTCTGCCTGTGTCTATGTGTCTGCCCATTGCTGTCTCGCTGCCTGCCTGTCTGCATGCCTCTTTTACTGCCTGTCTCTTTACCTGCCTTCCTGTGTCTACCTACTTGCCTGCCTGCCTGCCTCTGCCTGCCGGTCTCTTTGCCTGCCTTCCAGTGTCTACTTACTTGCCTGTCTGCTTGTCTTTGTCTGTCTGTGTCTGCCCATCTGTCTGTCTCTCTGTCTGCCTTCTGGTGTCTACCTGCTTGCCTGTCTCTTTGCCTGCCCACTTTTCGAGAAGCCTATGGTTGTGACCTGCAGGAAGTCGGTGCTGGACATCCCACCCGGTCCACATCCAACCCAGCCCTTCTGTAACGTGAAAAGCCACACCCATGTCCAACACACCTTCACTCAGAAGCAGAAGTGTGAGCCGAAGTGAATTTGCCAAACTGGTGTTTGATTACTCTGAAAACCATGACATATAAAAACCACGCAGGTGTAGGTGACAAGAGCTCACAGAAGAGCATCGACAAGTGGAAAACCATCCTCGCGAGGGTGTATTTCTGCTCTGCATGCACAAATGGGGATGATAATAATAAACATAGTAACTATGTTACTGGTTTATGCATTTACTATACTGTATTTTACCATCATGTTACAGTGAACTCTTTTCACTAAATCAAAAGGAAAACATTTACAGTAAATAATATGCTGTACCCTGGTATGTAAGGACATTCCATGGTTCAAATTATGGAGGAGCTAAGGGGTGCTCGGCTAACCTAACCCCTAACTAAACCCGTAACTTAACCCCTAACCTAACCCTAACCCCTACGCAACCCAAACCTTAACCATAAGTAACTGAACAATAGACAGGAATATTGGCATTTTTTTGCACCGCAAAATGCTTTGAGACTATGCAACTATGACTATGAGAAAACTCCAATGGCCAGGAGGCTGCATGCTAGTATTGCTGACAAAGGAGGGCCTACCAGATACTGAGCAGGACTATGAGAAAACTCCAATGGCCAGGTGTACAAATAATAATTTGAAGACAATAAATTTCATAATTTGAAAACAATTCCAGAATATGTTTTGAATAAATGTTTTTCTTGTTTGTTTACATAATTCTAACATTTAAGACAGTTTTTAAATTTTGTTCTTCAATATCCTCAATTTAATTTGCATTTTTGACTATTTTTTCAAAGTGTACAAATACATTTTGGCTACATTGTATGTTTATGTCTATTTGCCTGTCTTTCTGTCTCTCTGCCTGCCTGCTTACCTGTCTTTCTGCCCCCACCTGCATGTCTGTCTCTTTGCCTGCATGCCCATCTGTCTGATTTTCTGGCTGTCTCTCTAATTACCTATCTGTCCCCGCCTGCCTGCCTGTCTGTCTCTTTGCCTGCCTGCCCATCTGTCTGTCTGTCTGTTTTTCTGGCTGTCTCTCTAATTACCTGTCTGCCCCCACCTGCCTGTCTGTCTCTTTGCCTGCCTGCCCATCTGTCTGATTTTCTGGCTGTCTCTCTAATTACCTATCTGTCCCCGCCTGCCTGTCTGTCTGTCTCTTTGCCTGCCTGCCCATCTATCTGTCTGATTTTCTGGCTGTCTCTCTAATTACCTGTCTGTCCCCGCCTGCCTGTCCGTCTCTTTGCCTGCCTGCCCATCTGTCTGATTTTCTGGCTCTCTCTCTAATTACCTGTCTGTCTGTCTGTCTGTCTTCCTGGCAAGAGGTTGATCGTTGTCAGTCTGATTTTACAGGAAGGAGCCCCAGGCTCAGCATCCCCCAGTACCATATAAACACAGATGCAGTCCCTGCCGTTCAAAATGTAACCTTACTTGCTTAAAATTTGACAAAACTCAAACCCACGTCCTTGACAATCATTAGAACCACATTCTTCTGCTAACATGTGGGCCTGCTTATTTGCCTTTCCTAGAGAAGTCTGAGGGTGACATGGACACAGTGTATATTTACATTGTGCTGTGTTTATGTGCTTATTCATAACTGTACCTGTATTTATTGTTTTACTCTAAGCACCATAATTTGAATTGTGATTTGTGTTTCTGTTTCATGGTGGCTGACTGACAAACTGTTTATGATGACAAAATCTTGAATCTTAAATCTACAACCCCAGTCAAGGAATCCAAACCAGAAACTAAACATAATTCTTTTGTAAACTTAATATAATATTTACTAACGAAGACATCATATATCCTGCTTAGCACATGATTTGCCCATGTCCAGTGCAGGACCATTGTGCAGCAAGCACTTTGTGGGAAACTAGTAATCAGCCAATCCTGCTGTCTTATTTTTTACCGTGGTTCAAATTCCGGAGAGCGTGTTCAGGAAGTGACGTAATGTTGGCTAGAAGGATCCCCGTTCAGGAAAGCCCAAGCTAAGTCCTGCCCCCTGGCCTCCATGGTTGTCATGTGCTTTATCACTGTGTGACAACGAGGCTGCCGGCCAGCTCCTCTGACTACACGACAGCACCATGGCAACTGTGTCCATGGGATGGAAGTGAGGGGGAGTATCACAAACTGCACTGAGCAGCACAGAGCCACTATGACTCTTTCCACAGCATTATCAGGAGCTTCTGCTGATGCTTCGTTTCCTTTCACCGAGAACCCCCCCCCCCCCCACTTCTGCTACATCAGCCAGACACCACAGTACTGCTGCAAGTGCGGTTCTGACCCATTCGGAAAGTGTGGGCTGAGCCAGGCAGGACAGCCTGGGGTTCTGATCTGCACCCTGATCCGTACTGGCTTTCTGACAAGAAAAGATATTTTGGGAAACCTTAATTCATTAAAAGGATGGCTTCATCCACTGTGACCTTTCCTGACCCTTCAGACACCACTGCTGTACAGGACCCTACAGACACCGTGACCTTACAGGACCCTGCAGACACCGTGACCTTACAGGATCCTGCAGACACCGTGACCTTACAGGATCCTGCAGACACCGTGACCTTACAGGACCCTACAGACACCGTGACCTTACAGGACCCTACAGACACCGTTACGGTACAGGATCCTGCAGACACCGTGACCTTTCAGGACCCTACAGACACCTTACAGGAGTAGGGAGGGGTGACCTGACAGCAATAGGACAGGAGGTCAGTTGTCATACTGACACAGCTGTAGAGCATGCAGCCACACTGGCAGCACTGTTCTCTGATCCCTGTGCTGAACAATCACTATGCAGACACAACAGCTCTAAAGGTTGGAGGTAAGACAACACGCGCTGACAGCACAAGAGCTAAACTGGAGGCTGCAGCACCCAGGAGGCACACATGGGGGCAGTGGGGAGTCTGCATGTCATACAATTTCACCTTCTGACAAAAGCATCAGTTCCCGGGAGGTGGCAGTGCATTCTCCGTGCAGGAGGGCTGACACAGTGTAGGCTTTTCATGAAGCAGGACTCTGCCTTCCCCAGGAGCAGCTTGAGACACGCCTGCTCCTCACGCATGGACACCAGGGCTGAACCTCTCAAAGTTGAGCCTCCCACTCGCTGGTGCTCACACAGGTCCACACACAATGAGGTGTGGGCAGTACCATTCTCCCGGGGAAAGCCAGCGGCTCCATGGCATCTCGAGAGTGAAGCAGCACAAAGCCACTTCAACCTGCTCAAAGCACATCTAGTTCACCCATTGATGTGGGAAGATACAAAGCAATGGGACAGAGGAGTCAAATGTAAGTGGGTGAAGCCCCCATAACCCCCCACTCCCCACCCCCACACACAACCACCCTTGAGGAATATGCTACAATAAAACAGTGGCTGGGAGTGTGGAAAACACTCTTTGGACAAAAGCTTCTGTGATGTGAGCAGCTAGAGAGTGTCGTTCAGCTCCCCCAACCTCCCAGACTGGTCTCCTCTGGCGAGGGGCAGGACAGCTCCCCCAACATCCCAGGGCAGATCTCTGCCAGCAAGGAACAGGAATGGCTTTCCTGACCTCCCAGCCCAGCCTCCTCCACCAAGGAACAGGAAGAGCTCCCCTAACCTCCCAGACCAGCCTCCTGCAGTGTGAAGCAGGAATGACTCCCCCAAACTCCCAGACCAGCCTTGTCCGGTGAGGAGCAAGAACAGTTCCCCGACCTCCCAGGCCGGCTTCCTCCAGCAAGGAGCAGGAACAGCTTCCATGACCTCCCAGGCCAGTTTCTTCGAGTGAGGAGCAGAAATGGCTCCCCTGACTTCCTAGGCCAGACCTCCTCCAGAGAGGAGCAGGAACGGCTCCCATGACCTCCCAGGCCAGCTTCCTCCAGTGAGGAGCAGGAACGGCTTTCATGACCTCCCAGGCCAGCTTCCTCCAGTGAGGAGCAGGAACGGCTCCCATGACCTCCCAGGCCAGCTTCCTCCAGCGAGGAGCAGGAACGGCTTCCATGGCCTCCCAGGCCAGCTTCCTCCAGTGAGGAGCAGGAATGGCTTCCATGGCCTCCCAGGCCAGCTTCCTCCAGTGAGGAGCAGGAATGGCTCCCCTGACCTCCCAGGCCAGCTTCCTCCAGTGAGGA
>JAODKC010000021.1:21585599-21604597 GCA_026777985.1 Mormyrops attenuatus | reverse complement strand
ATGGCTCCCCTGACCTCCCAGGCCAGCTTCCTCCAGTGAGGAGCAGGAATGGCTCCCCTGACCTCCCAGGCCAGCTTTCTCCAGTGAGGAGCAGGAACAGCTTCCATGACCTCCCAGGCCAGCTTTCTCCAGTGAGGAGCAGGAACGGCTCCCATGACCTCCCAGGCCAGCTTCCTCCAGTGAGGAGCAGGAACGGCTCCCATGACCTCCCAGGCCAGCCTCTTCTGGCAAGGAGAAACACAAACTTTCTAGCTTATTTCAGATAAATGAAAAAGCTTCAGATGCTGGTGGAAATGACATATGCACACAATGGCTCCCAGTCGTCCTTTCCTCCTCCTCCCTCCCATTATCACTCCTTTCTGTCACTTTTCCGTCCTATTCTCCCTCCTCCTCACATCATCATTCCTCAGCCTACCCTCCCCCCTCTTTCTTTTTAATCAGCCAAATATCCCTGACTCCGTACAGTGTTTCACTACACCTTCACACATAGCAAAGACTCGTGGATCTGTGGCAGAGGCTGGGGGCCCAGAAATAAACTTCAGGGTGGGGGGTGAAGCTGTAAAGTGGGTCCCGGCCTAGTTACTACTCTCCGAAATCCCTAACAGGGCCCCAATTAAGCGCACGCCTCAGCAGCTATATCGAACACTTTATCTGACAATTTGACCTGAAAGCTTACAATAATGTCTTGATAGTGTGAGAATCAGCTACATTAGGCCTTTACTGAACCCCCCCCTCTGTGAACCAGGACTCAGCTGATGGTCACTCCTCTCTACCCATCACTTAACACACTCCTGTTAACTCTGGGTTCAGTGAACTTCCCAGGAGCCGTTTTCCACCCAATGGCAGTGAAAATGAGCCTGAATACACATTATTCTGACTACAGAAAGAGGGTACAGCGAGTGACCCCCAGCTTTGTGGAGCCATCTCACAGACCACGTGTCGGCGCGGGGGCAGCCTCCAGCGTGACGCATGGCTGATCTTCTGACCTTGATACTGAGGGCCCCCATACAGCATCGGGATGGGTTCAAAACCAGTACTGTATCACAACCAGAAGCACAGAAACAGCATCGCTTCACAACTGGCACCGGTACAAAACTAGTATCTCAGAGGTACTGGGACAGACACACAAGCAGCTTTGTGTCGATACTGCAAGAAAGTAACAGCAGAGAATGAGGGGGGTATTTCCACACCGTAAACTTTAAAAGGACGAATTCATTAGGTAAGAAATATAAAACTTCTTCTTTATGGGTAATGAATAACACATTCACATGACAAAATTAACAATTTCATTTCAATAAATAAGTGTAAAGCATAGCGCTGAAATAATACCCGGCTTTTAGTGAAAGCCGCTCGCATACATGGATAAACGCAACATCTGGTAAGAGGAGAAATAATTCAAATCATCAGCACCATCACCATCAGGCGCCGTATAAAAGCACGCCGGGGATTCTCTCCACCACCCCTGCAGCACTTTGGGAACCGCTACACACCGCACCTTTAACAGCATCCAAAGAACTGGAAATAATAAAATGCTGATTAACGAAGAGCCAGTAGTCCGCTCCGGCTTTGGGACGCACCTCCGCCCCTCCATATCGCTTCCCACGACGAGGGTAAAGCCTTTACAGCCTTTAGACCTGCACCTCCCGAGCCTGCAATCCCATTGCGGATGTTACCGCGATCGCTGCGGGGAATGAGACCGATGCGGGGACCAAGAAGCAGGATCCGTCGGCAGGCGGCGCACCGTGACTCAGCGCGGACGCCTGAAAGCCCCGCATAGCTCACGGCCCGATCCCGCACGGCGTCCCCTTACCTCCCGCATCACACATCGTTCGCGTCCTACTTCTGCACCATTTCGTTAACTGCACTTTCCTTCAGCGTTCCCACAAATGCTCACTTTGTACTAAAGAAAGAAAGACGGGAATCAAATGGCCAGCAGGTTCAAAAACACAGGATCCTCATATTCCAAGCATTGGTTGTAAAGCCGATTTTTGAACATTATATCCTCCGCTGCTGTGACGCCTGCAGTCCGGGTAAAGTTGGCAATCGTGCGCGTCACTGTGCGAAACAGATGTCCGCACATAAGAGGCGAGAAGTCAGAGGCAGACAGGGAGGCAGATAGGGAGGCGGGGAGAGGTACACGCCGATCAGCTTTTAACCCGCTGCCTCCCGAAGCCCAGCCAAGTCCGCCTGTTACCGCCCCCTCCCCGAAACCCAACCGAGTCCGCCATTAACCCTGCCGCCCCCGAAGCCAGGCAGAGTCCGCCACCCCGCCGCCTCCTAATGATTTCGGCTCCTGGACTCTCGTCAACATCAAACTTGAAGCGACCTGTTCGAGTTTGACGTGGACAGGAGCCCAAGAGACCTGTAATGTTCAGCTCCACCGTGTGCACGGTGCCCCCCTATCCCAGACATTGACATTTAAGTTTTCGAGTGAATTGACTGTGGCCTCATTTCCTATCTGTTGTACCACCCCCCTCCATCTCATCTCATCTCATCTCGGCTGCGGTTGGATTTCAGCTCGTTAGACGTCGCAGGACATTAGGAGATGATCAGCCCTCACTTGCGGGCTGGATCATGCGTGCATGCTGCATAACAGGGGTCACCAGCTTCAAGGAATTGGTTTGAGTCAGACGGAGTTGATCGGGGGCGGCTTAATATTGGAGGTGGGCGTGTGGATATTCCCATATGACTTTTACTTGTCTTACATTGACCATATACGTTTAACATGCTGTACCAAGATATACATATACTATCCATATGTGGTTATAAATATTACCATCAGTATCATCCCAGATCACATATCATGTGTGAATCATATATAAAATGGGCTATAATCATAGGCTACATGATAGTAGTACCATTAATATTTTTCAGTATGGGTGGAGAGGAGGCTTTGGCGCTCGTTATATACAGGCTGTAATGTAGGCTTGGGCGAAATTACAAAGACAGAATTAATACCGCTAGTGTTGCCAACTAATTTTCAGGGGAAGCTGGTAAAGGGGGAGTCTATTTGTTGCTAATGATGTTGTCATTACGTGATTATTTCATTACGCAATGACATAAAATCGCATCATAGGTTACTCAGTGACGTTAATAAAATTGATTGGCCACCTCGGTGAAAAATATGATTAGAAATTTGATAGTTTAGATTTGGTTAATTAATCACACTTGAGAGTAATATAAATACAACACTTTTTATGATCAGATATATTTATTTTTAAACACAGCACATTGAATATTTGAACAATTGCACATTACACATCATTGAACAATTACATTTTGTTTATATTCTGATTAACTGGTAAAACTACATCCTAACCAATTATAGTTTTAATCGGTGTAGTGACATGCTACCTAACTGATCAACAATTATCGGTACACGCTAATAACGAGGTGTATCATATATGTGCTATCTTATTGAACAATCGCAACTAGCAATTTAAATCAGAGATGACGACAGTTCTCTGCAGCTCTCTGGTTTTCTGCAGATACTGGCACTGTTGTCAGTGTGAGACTGCAGTGCGCAACTAGTTAGCAGTCATTCACAGGCATAATGACAAGTCAGACAGACTGTATGTTATGGCTGAGTGCGTGACAAAGGAAATCGTGTTTGTGTCAATTAGATGGGAAATGCTTTTGGGTGACATCAAAAGTTGCTATAAGTTGCAAGATACATTTAAGAGCATATTTGAACATTACGCGAATTGTGATAATTTTCTTCTGAGAAATGAACATGACTAGTTTATTAATATTTGTTTGTTAGTCGTGAAATAAGCGAGATAAATCACGAGGTTTTCTCGTGGTTTATCCCTTACTTACAATGTTACCGGCTGAGTGGTATATACAAATATATTTCTGATTACAGGTTTACCATAACCCTGATTTCCAAAATAGAATTGAAACTTTGTGTATGCGGCAGATCTAGTAGAGTAACTTGGAATGCAGACATACGAGTATTATTTATTCGGATGTGCATTTGTTTATGCAAATTATATGTGGATGGCTTGACCACAGTATATGACTATAGTAGGGATTTATACTGAAATATAATGAGTGTTTTCATATCGAGAATCGATTGTAACATTAAAATAAGGATTTTTACTTGTTAAATTAAATATTTATATTATTGTAGGGAGCAGGACATGACCTACCAGGCAAGACCATAAGGGGGCAGCAAGAGGATCAAAGAAGTGATGGGGGAGAGGGGTAAGGGGTGAAGTTAGGATGATTCCAAGGGCCACAGAGTGAAGGGACCCTAAACATCTTGGAACATTGGACGGGTTTGATTTGGGGGCACACCCTATAGCCGTAGTTATGTTTTTTAGCCCAGTTTGAATTCCCTTGCAAAAGCCCCTTAATTGCTGCGGGAGACTAACTTGCAGCGGCTGTGTCTGCCTTGCTCCTCTCACACATTGCATGGGTTCCCAGCAGCTTTCTCTTCTGCAACATGACTGTAGCCAGCACTAACCATGACCAACTCACAGACACAAATAGCATAATGTTTTTCCATTTTGACCATCTTGTGAACTTAGGTTCCCCCAGTGTTAATTTTGGCAATAATTTTTAATTTAGTTTTAGTCACTTACTGGAAATTGTAGTTGAATTAAAGTCACATTTTAGTCTTTTCTTTGTTTTGTTTTAGTTAACATTTAGTCAGCAGAACTACCTTATATGTAAGCATACCTCATACATAAGCACACCTTATACATACGCTTACCTTATACATAAGCCCACCTTATACATATGCTTACCTTATACATAAGCACACCTTATACATACGCTTACCTTATACATAAGCATAACTCATACATACGCTTACCTTATACATAAGCATAACTCATACATAAGCACACCTCATGTATAAGCACGCCTCATACATAAGCACGCCTCATGTATAAGCACGCCTCATGTATAAGCACGCCTCATACATAAGCACGCCTCATACATAAGCACGCCTCATGTATAAGCACGCCTCATACATAAGCATACCTCATACATAAACACACCTCATACATAAGCACACCTCATACATAAACACACCTTATGATGCTTAGTCATTTATGCTGGGAATGTGTTACTGACTTACCATACTTCTTCCATACATTAATAATTAATGCCTAAAGTTTGTTAGAAAAAGTGCAATACGATCATATTTCCTTCACAGGTCGTATTTATTTCTGCATACAGACATAGTTATACTTTTCTCTGTTTATTTTTTTTATTAGGGCAGTAAAACACCCATCAAATCTAACTGTATGGCCATTTTATACAGTAAAAATTTCTATAATTTGAGGAGCAAGAAGCCAATCAAACATCAATTTAAACATGTGCAAACTTCACAGTTTAGAATAACAATACAGTAAATACAGTAAAACATCAACCAAAGATCCATTTAATCATGTGCAAACTTCAATACAGTAAATACAGTAAAACATCAACCAAAGATCCATTTAATCGTGTGCAAACTTCAATACAGTAAATATAGTAATACAGTAAATTTGCAAGAATGACCAAAAAAGGGTCATTAGTGAAATTTCTGAGATTCATGATGACATTTCCTCAGTTCCTGTTTTTATTATCAGTTGCGATTATTTTTTTATTTACTTATTTATAATTGTCTTTCATGTCTTTTGTCCATTTATTTTACATATGGTGGGGGTGGCAATAGGGGTGGGTTGATATTGCTTTTATTGTGTAAAGCACTTTGTGGTGCATTGTGTTTGTAGGGAAAATACTATAAAATAAAGTCTGATTGATTGATTGATATTGTGCTATTTTGGACTAAGCATTAATCCTATGTGTCTTTCCTCCTGTTTACTAAATACAGGTTACTGGTTTGTTTAAGGAAGATGCTTCTTTCCAAAATGACCCTTGCACATGTGTGTGTGTGTGTGTGTGTGTGTGTGCGTACCCCTGAACACTAAGAACAGTTCCTAAACAAACTGAACTTTCAACACTGTTTTAAACTCCTCCCTCAGGTTTCGCCTCACCCCGTGTCTTGCGCTCTCAATGGCTGTGGCTCGTCACAGCACTGTTCACACCGACAGGATTCGGCGTCACCGACAGGTCAAGATATTTAGCCTGCTAGATACACTATACTGCCAAAAGTATTGGAACACCTGCCTTTACACACATATGAACTTAATGACATCCCATTCTTAATACATAGGCTTTCATATGGAGTTGGCCCAACCTTTGCAGCTATAACAGCTTCAGCTCTTCTGGGAAGGCTGTCCACAAGATTTAGGAGTGTGTTTGTGGGAATTTTTGACCATTCTTCCAGGAGAGCATTTGTGAGGTCAGGCAATGATGTTGGACGAGAAGGCCTGGCTCGCAGTCTCCACCGTAATTCATCCCAAAGGTGTTCTGTCAGGTTGAGGTCAGGGCTCTGTGCAGGCCAGTCAAGTTCCTCCCCACCAGACTCGCTCGTCCATGTCCTTACGGACCTTGTTTTGTGCACTGGTGTGCAGTCATGTTGGAACAGGAAGGGATCATCCCCAAACTGTTCCCACAAAGTTGGAAGCATGAAATTGTCCAAAATAGCTTTGAATGCTGCAGCATTAAGAGTTCCTTTCACTGGAAAGGGGCCAAGCCCAGCCCCTGAAAAACAACCCCACACCATAATCCCCCCTCCACCAAACTTTACACTTGGCACAATGCAGTCAGACAAGGACCGTTCTCCTGGCAACTGCCAAACCCAGACTCATCCATTGGATTGCCAGACAGAGAAGTGTGATTCGTCACTCCAGAGAACACGTCTCCACTGCTCTAGTGTCCAGTGGCGGCGTGCTTTATACCACTGCATCTTACACTTTGCATTGCACTTGGTGATGTAAGGCTTGGATGCAGCTGCTCGGCCATGGAAACCCATTCCATGAAGTTCTCTACACACTGTTCTTGAGCTAATCTGAAGGCCACATGAAGTTTGGAAGTCTGTAGCTATTGACTCTGCAGACAGTTGGTGACTTCTGCACACTGTGCGCCTCAGCATGCGCTGTCCTCAATCTGTGATTTTACATGGCCTACCACTTTGTAGCTAAGTTGCTGTTGTTCCCAGTTGCTTCCACTTTGTTATAATGCCACTAACAGTTGACCATGGAATATATAATAGCAAGAAAATTTCACGAATGGACTTATTGCACAGGTGGCATCCTATCATGTTATCACATTTGAATTCATCAAATGAGAAAGATACATGGAACAGTGGTTACTGGTACGTTCACTTGCAGATTTATGCGCATGTAAAGGACTGGTTAGAAGGATAACAGCCAATGCTTTGAGATTCTGCGCTGATCTAGCTTCTCTGCTGAAACAGAGCCAGCAATTCCGTCTCATCTTTACTTGTCAAAGCAGATTTCGCTGTAATTTTCATTGTCAAACATTTTTTTCATTTACGTTGTCATTACAATTTAGTCATGAAATAAAACGTTGTCTACGAATACTTATCGTCAAAATTTTCATTGACAAATGTAACCCTGAGTTCCATGTGTTTCAAGAAATATATTCATTTTTTTCACTGTGCTTTCCAAACTTAAAACAATGCAATGAAACCATGCATGATGAATATGTGTACCATTATAGTCAGTGGTACAAGAAATCCTGATTACGTTACGCTGGAGGCAGGCCTCTGCCAGTTCGCTGATTCTACAGTAATCCAGAATGAGGTCCATGCTGATGTCTGCCTGGGCTGCTGCACTGACGCAGAGCAGAAAACCTTCCACATTCTGCAAGATCCCTGTAGCACCACGATTTACAGCTTCCCACTCAGTTCCCATAAAAAGTCTGTCTCCCAATGGGGCTCCAGTAAAAATACTGGAGTGACTGGAAAGGCATGTCTATATATAGTGTATTGGTATACTCTTATGTCACGGAGAGTATGAATATCGAGCTTGGTCATCGACTTAGTGATAAGGCCACAGACAGGGGAATGAGAGTGTCTCATAATTTATTCATTTAAAGGAACCGTTTCTTTGGTATGGTGGTATGGGGCTCTGTGGTTCGCACATTTTCCCGCTGTCCAAAAATACAGGTTGAGACTGCAAGTATGTGCTTTTGGATGGACCAGCACTCAGTCCCCTGGTTCATGTCCTGAACTTCCTGCCATGGGCACCAGGCCCATCATACTACATAAAGCCTTATGGGACACTAATGGAGGGATCTGTTTTATGGAGCAACAGGATTATAGTGCCCCATGTGGTGGGTAACATAATAGCTACCTTGACTACTTTGGTTTATCATTCTACAGTGATACATGTGAGCAGTACAGTGCCTATCAAATGACAGGACACCTGAGGATTTATCTGTGAATGTGAACAGCTTCCTGGACGTTGCATGGATTTCGGATTTTACTTGTGATGAGTTTCAGTTAGGGGACCCTTGGCAGCCTCTAAACGGCAATGTGACATGATGGGTTTGGGTTAGGGGATCCTTGGCAGCCACTAAACGGGAATGTGACGTGATGGGTTTGGGTTAGGGGATCCTTGGCAGCCACTAAACGGGAATGTGACGTGATGGGTTTGGGTTAGGGGATCCTTGGCAACCTCTAAACGGGAATGTGACGTGATGGGTTTGGGTTAGGGGATCCTTGGCAACCTCTAAACGGGAATGTGACGTGATGGGTTTGGGTTAGGGGATCCTTGGCAGCCACTAAACGGGAATATGACGTGATGGGTTTGGGTTAGGGGACCCTTGGCAGCCTTTAAACAGGAATGTGGTGTGATGGGATTAGGGTTAGGCTTAGGGTTAGGCTTGGGCATTCATTCTTTAGGTCTTCCTTAAGATGTTTATATATGCAGCCAATACAGATCATGTTATCAGAGGTCAGTATGTGAAGCCACTCTGGCCGCCTGTCTGAGCATCTTGTTAACAACAGTCCAAGGCCGCATTTCCATCCATCTGTGTTCTGATCACTTACCTAATAGAGAATGGGTCATGGTGGGGGGCTTGAGCCTCTTCACATATGAAGACACCACATTTTAAATACTGCCACCCAGTGAGGGAAGCCCATGAGCGTTCTTAGTGACTATCATTATTCTGTTCAAAATAGTAAATAAATAGCTTGCCACACATAAAGTGGGCTGTAAAGAAAAGGAAGCATGACACTGAGGGGGAAACTGCTCCACATTATCTGAGCAAGTTTAAGTCACAGGTGAGTGAGCTACCAACAATGGCTGCTGCTGTCATCCTCTGCACACAACTGCGCATGTTTCAAGGTGGACCAGTAGGTGGTGTTATCTTAACCCTACCCAGCCATAACCTTAGCTTTATACACGACCAGTAAAAAGATTTCACACACCACAGGTTTTACCACTTTTCCATTTATTTCATAAACTGCAGACTTGAAAAATGTCCCAATAAGCTAAAAAATATTTACCATATTGTGGTCCTCAAATCCGCTTGTGTGCAGATGTGTGTGTATGCATGTGCGTGTGTGCAACATGCGCGCACGTGTGTGTGTGTCTGTGTGTGTGTGTGCGCATGCACACAGATTGAACTGGTCTGCATTTGTGCAGTTACCCATGCTGTGAAAAAGGAGCACATACATTATTAATACATTTTCATTCCAAATGTTTCTTTGTAGACAATCACACTTGATTTATTAAACTAAGAGGACTGTATTGTGCTCAGGACCTCTCTGCTTCATCCAATAGCTCACACAGAGAGTACACCAGCTCCTCCAAGAGTGAGTAGGTCTGGAGACAGGAGACAAGTGGGCCAGTCAGCATGAGAGACAGGAGACAGGAGGACCAGTCAGCACCAGTGACAGGAGACAGGACGGCCAGTCAGCAACAGTGACAGGAGACAAGAGGACCAGTCAGAAACAGAGACAGGAGGGCTAGACAATACCAGAGACAGGAGGGCCAGTCAGTTCCAGAGACAGGAGGACCAATCAGCACTAGAGACAGGAGGACCAGTCAGTACCAAAGACAGGAGACAGGAGGGCTATGCAGCACTGGAAACAGGAGGACCAATCAGCACTAGAGACAGGAGGGCCAATCAGTACCAAAGACAGGAGACAGGAGGGCCAGTTAGCATCAAAGACAGGAGACAGGAGGACCAGTCAGCACCAGAGACAGGAGACAGGAGGGCCAGTCAGCATCAAAGACAGGAGACAGGAGGACCAGTCAGCACCAGAGACAGGAGGGCCAATCAGCACCAGAGACAGGAGACAGGAGGGCCATGCAGCACTGGAAACAGGAGACAGGAGGACCAGTCAGCATCAAAGACAGGAGACAGGAGGGCCAGTCAGCACCAGTGACAGGAGACAGGAGGACCAGTCAGCACCAGAGACAGGAGACAGGAGGACCAGTCAGTACCAAAGACAGGAGGGCCATGCAGCACTGGAAACAGGAGACAGGAGGACCAGTCAGCACCAGTGACAGGAGACAGGAGGGCCAGTCAGCATCAAAGACAAGAGACAGGAGGGCCAGTCAGCACCAGTGACAGGAGACAGGAGGGCCAATCAGCACCAGAGACAAGGGCAACAAATGCAGAGCAGTATGGTATAAACATTATATAGTTACTTTTTAAATCAACAACATTCAAAACGCAGTTTTGATTTTTCAAAAATAAACTTCCTGAAAATGAACAAATAATATAAAACGTGTGAGGAGAGAATAAATTGTTACTACTCAACTTACAAAATAAAAAAAAACAAAACAACATTAATCAGACACTGTTTTTCACTCTCAGTATATGTTCAATACTGCACAGCATGACAGTGTATCATGTAACACAGTGTCTAATACTGTATACTATACTGTGCTGCACACTATACTGCACACTGTGTGAGGTGTAGCAGTATCAGGTCACCCGGCACAGCTGCCTGCCACCCTGCACCCTATTGCTAGGTGGTGCACGAGCAGGGCATTCTGGGACTGTTTTTATCCCATAGGCCATTATGCTCCACAACAAAAGCTAACTGCACAGCAAATCCCGGTGTCATTAACAGCCTGACACACCCTGCGATGTAGCTCCAGGGCACTCCCTGCACATGTGCATGCCAGCCATTTGTTCTCTATAGCCACGGCACTTTATTTATTATTTATTGTCGGCTGTTGTACTTACTGAACATATATTTCTGGCACTGTACATATATTTTTGGTCTCACATTTCTTGTTCATTGTGCTTTTCTATGTCTATCCATGTGTGTCTCTATATCTATTGTCCTAATCTGTGCATATTGTATTCTGTACTGTTGGCTGCAGTGCTGCTAAATGACATTTCACTGCTCTGTATAGTGATTATGAAGACTGTTATATCTTATCTTACGATTTTGTACTGATTGTATGTGTTTGGGAGCATGTGCAGTACAGTCCAGAGAGGTGTGGTACGGGGCAGTGAAATGCAGTGCAGTGCAATCCAGTGTGGTAAGGTACAATGAGGAGTGGTTTGGTGCTCTCCAGCCCAGTACAGTGTGGTCTGGTGCAGTTTGGTGTGATGTGGCGCAGTGAGGAGTCATCCAGTGCAGTCCGGTGCGGTACATTGTAATGAGAAGCAGTATGGTGCAGTCCGGTGCAGTGTGGTGTGGTATAATCTGGTGCAGTGAGATTCAGTACAGTGTGGTACAGCACAACGTGATGTGGTGCACTGCTGAATTGTCACCTGCTGGTACAGTTTTCGGCGGTACTGCTCCTGAAGTTCCTCTTGGCTTTCCACAAGGTCGCACTTCAGGCTTCTTCCTCCTGACAGCACCTCCTCACCCAGCATCCTGTGATGCTTCCCATCTCGGCCTTTCCTCTTACTGGAGAGCTGCTCCTGGGCATGGGGGGTACTTGTTAGCAATCACATGACCACCACAGGAGGAAGGGCCATGGTACAGAGCGTGCTCGAATGCCACCTGCAACAATTTGCTGTGGGCACAAGGTGACAGAGTCTTCGAAGCACAGTCCATATGTCTGCGATGCGTCTGTCTGCACTGGCTCGTCTGCTGATTTTTTAACAATTTAGTTTGTACAGCTCTTCACTGGAAGAAATGTCCTCACCATTATTCATAATCTCCTGTTACCAAAAATGCTAAAATGAGCAACATTTGGTTTTATTATATGAGCATCAAATAAAAGTGAGAGTTTTAAACCACCAGCCAGAGCAGTACTTTGCACATCAATATGTTAACTTTTTTAATTTTTATAATTCTCTGTTTAAGTAAATAAACTCCCGAATGATAACCTGTTATATTACATTTACATAAGCACTATCATGACACAGAAAGTTAGCTGAGAGTACTGTTCAACCACATACTGTACAGGTGTTTGCTGCCCCCTGTTGGACTAATGCTGTCATTGCATGTGTTTGATCATCACCTCTGTTGGCCTGTTGTTCCCTGGCTGCTTCATCGCTCCTTTTTTCTCCTCCTCTTCTATTGAAATACCTACTTTCTTTTCCGAATTGTCCTCCTCCTTTACTTTGAAGCCTAACCCATGGAAAATATAATGGTATTGGAAATTATATTTAAGCAGCAGTTATCAGATGCTGTCATAATCAAGTTAAGCTTAAGTGGTATGTTGTTACTGTGTTTTTACATGAGTGTGTGACTCTGTATGGTTTGGTGTATGTCAGTACGAGTGTAAGCAGGCTGTTCATGTAACATGTGCACAATCAATGGTGTTACTATGTATTTAACTGGATAACTGCAGCGTGTTTGCAGGTATGTGTAACAATGCTAGACTCACCAGCCTGATCCAGCCTGCTGTCTGCCCAGGCGTCCCTGTCTGGAAGTTCAAGCAGGTGTCTCTGCCACAAGGCTTCACTCACCATTTTGTCTAACAGCTCCCTCCACAGTTGCAGCCTGCAGCAACAGCATTGTCAGCTAATACTACATCAGCTATTGCACCCGGATCCCGACGATGGCTCTCGCACCCTGATCCTTGACATCAGCTCTCACTCACAGATCCCCAACATCGGCTCTCACACACAGATCCCTGACGTCGGCTCTCACACGCGGATCCCCAACATCAGTTCTTGTACCATAATCCCCCAAATTGGCTCTCACACGCAGATCCTCAACATCGGATTTCACACATGGATCCCTGACATTGGCTCTCACGTGCAAATCCCTGACATCAGCTCTTGCACCCTAATCCCCCAAATTGGCTCCCACACGCAGATCCCCAACATCAGTTCTTGCACCCTAATCCCCCAAATTTGCTCTCACACGCAGATCCTCAACATCGGATTTCACACATGGATCCCTGACATTGGCTCTCACACGCAAATCCCTGACATCAGATCTCGCACCCTAATCCCCCAAATTGGCTCTCACACACAGATCCCCAACATCGGCTCTCACACACGGATCCCTGACATTGGCTCTCACACGCGGATCCCCAACATCAGATCTCACACCCTAATCCCCCAAATGAGCTGTCACACACGGATCCCTGACATCGGCTCTCACACGCGGATCCCCGACATGGGCTCTCACACACGGATCCCTGACATCGGCTCTCACACGCGGATCCCCGACTTCGGCTCTCACACGCAGATGTCCGACATGGGCTCTCACACACGGATCCCTGACATCGGCTCTCACACGCGGATCCCCAACATCAGATCTCACACCCTAATCCCCCAAATGAGCTGTCACACACAGATCCCTGACATCGGCTCTCACATGCGAATGTCCAACATCGGATCTCACATGCGAATGTCCAACATCGGCTCTCGCACCGTGATCCGCGACATCGGCTCTCGCGCATGTCCGAAATCGGCTTTCATGCCCTGATTTCTGACATTGGCTCTCGCACACTGATCCGCGACATCGGCTCTCGCACACAGATCCCCAATGTTGGCTCTCACACGCAGGTCCACGACATCAGATCTCACACATGGATCCCCAACATTGGCTCTCACACACAGATCCTCAGTGTCGGCTCTCACATGCGGATCCTCGACATCGGCTCTCACACACAGATCCTCGATGTTGGCTCTCACCCGCGGATCCCCGACATCGGCTCTCACACACAGATCCTCGGTGTCGGCTCCCACATGTGGATCCCCGACATCGGCTCTCACACACAGATCCTCAGTGTTGGCTCTCACATGCGGATCCCCGACATCGGCTCTCACACACAGATCCTTGATGTCGACTCTTACATGCGGATCCCCGACATTGGCTCTCACACACAGCTGTCCGACATTGGCTTTCGCGCCCTGATCCCCAACACTGGCTCTCGCACCCTAATCCGCGACATCGGCTCTCACACACGGGTGTCCAACATGGGCTCTCGCACGCGGGTGTCTGACATTGGCTTTCACGTCCTGATCTCTGACATTGGGTCTCGCACCCTGATCCACAACATCGGCTCTCACACACAGATCCCCGATATTGGCTCTCACACGCGGATCTCCGACGTCGGCTCTCACACGCGGATGTCCGACATCGGCTTTCGCGCCCTGATCCCCAACATTGGCTCTCACACACAGATCCCCGATGTCGGCTCTCACACTCGGATCCCCAACATCGGCTCTCACACACAGATCCTCGATGTCAGCTTTCACACGCGGATCCCCGACTTCGGCTCTCACACGCGGATCCCCGACGTCGGCTCTCACACGCGGATCCCCGACATCGGCTCTCACATGCGGAAGTCCGACATTGGCTTTTGCGCCCTGATCCCCAACATCGGCTCTCACACACTGATTTAGAGCTCCACATTTACAGCTCTGTGATGTGGTTCATTAGCATGGGGGAACATGCAGAGACAGTGAGATTGCTCTGAAAGACTGTGTCTCGGCCTGTTGCGTCCCCTGGGCACCCAATCAGCACCAGAGACAGGAGGGCCAAAGCTTTGCCCCTCACTTTGCCTCCTCTCACACAGCCCCCACATTCTCCTCTGAGCTCACCCGATGGTGTTTGGGGATAGGACCAGGGGCTGCTCATGAAACTGCTGGAGCTCCAGTACCAAGGTGTTGAAGCAGGCCAGGGCATTCTCCTTGTGCCTCTGCACTGTGCCTTCCCTCTCTCCTTCTGGCATAGCCAGCAGGGCCTGGGAAGGATGTGGAAACACAACAGGAACCTGAAGGACGTCATGCCATGAATATAACATCTATCTGGAGTGGCTACAGCTTATTGATGGCCACCTTAGTTTTGTTCTTGGACTCATAAAAAGAACCTTGTGTACCTGAAGACCCAATCAAATCAAAGAACAACAAGGCTGTCAGTTACAAATCTCATGAGGGCTTTGAATGGATCGATGGTCCAACCTGGATTAATATGTCTGCCCTGAAGTGCACTTAGAAATGTTAATGGCAACAAAAATAGAAAATTTAATGAGTGAAGCAGCTGAAAAAGGTCCTTTCACCTACTTCCAGTGAGACATGAAGCAGTTAAGTGTATCTGACAGTACAGGGTGTTATGGTGGCATCAAAGATTCATGCACTGGCATAGATTTACCCATCTGAGGCTGGGCACAGAGAGGTCCCAAGCCGGGGCGTGGTGGAGGGGGTCGCCCCCTTGAGGAGCCATCTGCTCCCACACCTCCCTCAGCTCCTGCACGGCCCCCTGCTGGTAATGTAGCTGTGGATCACACAGTCCATTCCGTTTCAGAGAGCATTCATTAGGCTGCATTTCACTGCAGCTGCAGCCAGGTGCACAGTTAGCACAGTAACCATGGAGACAGTCCTGTAAATAATGCAGTGCGGCTGCACGGCCCCCTGCTGGTAATGTAGCTGTCAATCACACAGTCCATTCCATTTCAGAGAGCATTCATTAGCCTGCATTTCACTGCAGCTGCAACCAGGTGCACAGTTAGCACAGTAACCATGGAGACAGTCCTGTAAAAACTGCAGTGTGCTTGCATGGCCCTCTGCTGGTAATGTAGCTGTCGATCACACAGTCCATTTAGTTTCAGAGAGCATTCATTAGGCTGCATTTCACTGCAGCTGCAGCCAGGTGCACAGTTAGCACAGTAACCATGGAGACAGTCCCGTAAATAATGCAGTGCGGCTGCACGGCCCCCTGCTGGTAATGTAGCTGTGGATCACACAGTCCGTTCAGTTTCAGAACGCATTCATTAGGCTGCATTTCACTGCAGCTGCAGCCAGGTGCACAGTTAGCACAGTAACCATGGAGACAGTCCTGTAAAAACTGCGGTGTGCTTGCATGGCCCTCTGCTGGTAATGCAGCTTCAGATCACACAGTCTAATGCAGCTGCAGCCAGGTGCACAGTTAGCACAGTAACCATGGAGACAGTCCTGTAAATAATGCAGTGCGGCTGCACGGCCCCCTGCGGGTAATACAGATGTGGATCACACAGTTCATTCTGTTTTAGCAAGCATTCGCTAGGCCGCGCTTTGCTGCAGCTAGGTGTGCAGCAGCACAGTAACCATAGATAATGCAGTGCTGCACAGCGTACCTTAGATGACATACATAAAATATAGTAGGCTTTGATGTTACTGAAACATTAATGACCCTGATCCTGGCCCCGAGCCAAACTCACATCCCACAGGGTCTTATAAGTGAGCCTGCTGTGCTCACACATGCATATTTAGGAGAGGCTTTTGTCCAAAGTGACATACAACCGAAAAACTAGGGTCAGACAGTCCCTGGAGTAAATGGGGATTAAGGGACTTGCTCTGGGGCCCAATGGTGACATCATGGTGTTGATCCTGGAATTTTAACTGGTAACCTTTCAATCGCAGACATGGCACCCTAACTCAGTGAGCCACATGAAGGGGGGGCACACTGGGTAGATAAATTCTATAATACAGTAAAAAAATTTCCCAGATCCGTAAAACTGCAGGTACATGGCAGAGGTGAATGTGAATGGATTCATCTTATTCTTATAGGTTCAGTATCTCAGCCTCTGCAGTTGTGTCTGTGCCGTGCTGATGTCCATATTGCACATGGTGAAGCCAGAGTTGCGCATGACTCGCATGTACATCTTGTCTATTTTAGGATATTCTCAGCGGAAAATGTGAGTGATAGGGGACAGAGCACCTCTCTTAGGAACTTCCTTGTGTGGTGCCCCAGATTACAGCTAAGAATCCAATCAGAGCGCTAATGGGTCCAATTAGGCTGGTCTCAGAGGTGCTGGAATGGTGGCCAGGGGGCGCACGACAGGAATGAGGGCGGCCACTCACAGTACGAGTGACGCTGCTAGACCTAACGCAGCAGATGATGGAATGGTGGCCAGGTGGCGCACGACAGGAATGAGGGCGGTCACTCACAGTACGAGTGACGCTGCTAGACCTAACGCAGCAGATGATGGAATGGTGGCCAGGGGGCGCACGACAGGAATGAGGGCGGTCACTCACAGTACGAGGGACGCTGCTAGATCTTACGCAGCAGATGATGGAATGGTGGCCAGGTGGCGCACGATAGGAATGAGGGCGGTCACTCACAGTACGAGGGACGCTGCTAGACCTAATGCAGCAGATGATGGAATGGTGGCCAGGGGGCGCACGACAGGGAAGAGCCGGTCTTTCCCAGCATGAGGGACACTGCTAGACCTAATGCAGCAGATGATGGAATGGTGGCCAGGGGTCACGTGACAGGGAGGAAGGCGGTCTGTTGCCAGTGTGAGGGATGCCGCTACATCTAACGCAGCAGGTGCTAGTTTTGAGTTTGTAATAATAACAGATTCTTTGAATTATTTTGTATTTTGCAAGGAAAATCACCCCCCAGTGACTAGAACAGGGATACAGCTTACAGCTTAGGAGACGCAGGTATGACGTACCTGAGGGTTGGCCCTGCAGAAGCAGTCTTCCTCTGTGAGGTGGTGCTCAGCAGGGGAGTCAGGCCTCTCTGTAGAGTGCACCCCCTGCAGGAGCTCGGACAGTAGTGGCCCGCACACCGAGGCCGCCTCCTTCTGCAGGAGCCCCCGCTGTGACACATGCACACAGGCTGGTTAGCCTCATGTAGACAGACATACACACACACACACACACACACACAGACCTGTACTCATATATTTGTGGGGACTGTCCGTTAATTTCTAAGGGCAAAACCCTAATACCAACAATGACAACCTTAACTCCTACCCAGCCCTAACCTTAACCATAACCATAACCATAACTCCTACCCAGCCCTAACCTTAACCATAACCATAACCATAACCCCTACCCAGCCCTAACCTTAACCATAACCATAACCATAACCCCTACCCAGCCCTAACCTTAACCATAAGTAACCAAAGCATCTTTTGGCATTTTTAGTTTTTTGATTGCAGTTACTGATTTTTAAAAAATTGAACAAATGGTCCCCGCAACGTCAAAATAACAGGTTTTTATCACATTGCGGGGACCAAATATCCCCACAATGTAATGTATATCTGGCCTACAGAAAAACACACACTGACAAACACACACACATGCACAAAGGCAGACAGAAGGACAGACAGACACAAACACACAGATGCAGTCAGACACACACAGACACAAACAGAGAAACACACACGCACACACAGACACGAATGCACCGACAAACAGAAAGACAGGCATACACAAATGCAGAGAGACACACACTGACACACACACACACACAGACACACACACACACATACACACACACACACACACACACACACACACACACTGACACACACACACCTCTAAAGTGGCCCTCTGCTGCACAGTGTCATCCCGGTGGAGGGCCACCCCACTTAGCGTCACTTGCAGTGAGGCCCCGCTGAGCAGTACAGGGTGTGTATTCAGGCACCACGCCTCACGGAAGATGCCGGCCGTGGTCGACTTGAAAGTGAAGAGGATTCGTTGCATCTCGCCGGGTAAGATAATGCCTGGGCTCAGGGGGCAGGGCATGGGGTCACAGCAGGTCACACACAGCAATGTGCAGCAAGGTGTGTGACTTTGTGTGTGGCCATAACCAGTCAGTGTGTAGCGTGACCGCTGTCTGCATGCGTAACCCTGCACACACTGCATTACACACTGCATGTAATCTGTGGCTTTGTGTATAGAGTGTGTGTGTTGGCGGGGGATGTGACTGTGTCTGTGTAATGTGCATAACTCTGTATGTAACCTGTAGCTTTATGTATAGAGTG
>JAODKC010000021.1:21542880-21580775 GCA_026777985.1 Mormyrops attenuatus | reverse complement strand
ACCCCATCGCAACCTGCTAAACGGGGGTCCTCCAAGCCTTGGAACCAGACAACCATGTTGAGCCCTCCAAGTGGAACAGAGAGGAGCTGGGAGGTCCTCCAGCAGCAATGGGCTTCTTGACATTCCCTCCCCAACAACCCTACCCATGTGAAATGCGCAACATACTCTGCTAACTGGCCCTCTCCTTACCAGAGACCAGGGACGACAGCACAGCTCCTCCCACTTTTACTGGGGCAGGCCTCCTGGTCACCTTCCACTGCTGTAAAGCCAGAAAGTAACCCAGCATTCAGCCTGAGCAGCCCTGGGTCTCACAGAAGGGCTTCTCGCTCCTGTATCATTTCGGCTCTGCCTTTTGCTGCGCTGGTTCAGGACTCTCTTACTCACAGTGCCAAGGCACAGCCTGATCTGTCCTTTTGCCCTTCATGGCTGCCTTTTGTCCAGCAACATAAGATGGAAATGTCCACCTTTAGATGCTGCTGCTCACTCGTGCTTTGCTGTTGACCTCGGTTGGCACCAAGGGGTGACAGCTTACCTGGACCGAGTCTCTCCTGCAGGACTGGCAGCGATGCTCTTTGCTTCTCCTGTTTCTCTCAACTAGCTTTGTGAGGACAGAATGATGCTCTGCCAAGGCCTATGTCAATGTCTTCAGTCTTGTGAAGATTGGAGCCATGGCTACAACTGAGGATTTGGAGAGTATCTACCCTGTTCTTGTTGCCTTTCACGAACAGAAGCCCTGACCTCTTAGTTCTAGCAAGAGGGCAGTAGAGGACCAGTGCCATGGCAGGTGTGTCCTGTAGGGCGGGCGACACAGAATGAACCACTGGAGACAACTGGAGAGCAAAGAAGGTACTCGCAGATTTTTTAAAAAACGCCATCCTGTTCATCGTTGGCCTATTCCCATTGGGACACTATTCAGCTGCTTATTGACACCTTTTTATGCTCCTGCCCTGACCTGCTGAATCCTGCATTTTGACAGATGTATCGCTCCTAGGAACAGAACCCACCCCTCTTGTCCTGAATAGGACAGGACTTCGTGTCCTTGAATGTTGAGTGTTGTCGTGGCATTGTCAACCAGGTTCTAAAGGAGCCATTCCCCCTGCACAAACACCAGCAGCACGTTACGGCCTGCATTTAAAACAGAAATTCAACAGACATTTGCCCAACTGAGTGCCCCAAGGCAGAAACTCCTTCAGTGAAGGATCAGCCCTCACTGGGAAGGCTTACCTCCCTTTTTGACAGTTGATTGAGAACGTCGAAGGACGCTGCATGTGGTTTATCAAGGTCCGTAGTATCAGCTTAAGGTGGTGTACATTGTAATAGGTCAGTTAAAATACTGGAGACCCATGGCATTGTTCTGTGGGAAAGTTTCTCATGGGAGATTGTTCTTCTCGGGTTTTGGGAAAATGGAATTTAGACTTCCAAACCCTTAAGGTAAGCTTGACTTCTCCAGTGCCATTCCTTGGCCTTATTGATGCTTTAGGCTGGTTCATTCGATGCTCTGGGAAGTTTGTTTAACAGGGATTGTTGGTGAGCATGTCCTGGGCTCTCCTGATTTGTATTTGCTTATCAAATCGGTGATCTACACTCCTGAGAAGGCGTCATAAGCTGGCTGAGTGTTTGTGGTGGCTGAGGGAGGTAAGGGGCAAGGGGACTGGGCTCTCTCCCAAAAACACAGGCCACATCCTGCAAACTCTACTGTCAGATGCCTTAACCCGACCATCCCTTTGCAAAATCCAGCAGGGGGCGCTGGCTCATGGCACCAGCCCCCGCCTAGACCTCCTCAGCTCTCAAACATTTAAAGCCAACACCACCAAATCTAGCGTGACCCCAACATTAAAGGGGAAATTCCATTTTTTTTTTTGCAGAACTTTTTTGATTGATTCCTCCTGTTTTCTAAGTTGCCTTTTATAATTTTTTCCCCATTCTGTTGCCATTCTACAACTCCTCAGATTCCAAGGGGCTGTAGAAGAGCAAATGTGGGAAAATCCTTTTTTTATTCCATATTTGCCCTCTCCCTCCGAAAGAGAATTTGTTTTGGGTGAAGGCGAAATTAGTTAAAAGTGATAATGTTGCCTTTTTCAGTCAATGCCTGCGTGCAGCATTAATTGGGGTTGTCATATTTCATTTAATTCCCTTTTACTAAATGTGAATTGAAAAATGTAAATACTTTTTTATGCCATGCTTTGATCTGGGAAGTGCAGGAAACAGCTGGTGGATCTGATTGCACTGTGTTCCCTGTTTACCTGCCGTGCGATCCTGGTCTTGTGCTACACTGTACCTGTACTCATGAAATGTGAGTCGTCACTTGTATCTCTCAGAGCAACAGAAGATGAAAACAAAAGGCTAATGGACAATGGGTTTTCTATTATTTATGAAATGTTACCAATGTACCAAAATCCTTCTTTTTGTTTGCATTCCATCACAATCCTTAAGTGCGTGTGTGTGCATGTGTGTGACTTTTGTTTATACTTTTTATTATTTATACTTTAGCTGAATATACAAAATAAACACTAGTCTATTAATTCACCTCCTGGTGGGGTGCTGGAATTGGTGTCCTGTTTTAGTTGTTGTCTACAACTACTGAACTACTGAATCTTGGCTACCACCAGCGACTTCGAACAACCCTGATTTCCCAAAAGTCTTTGGGCAAGAGAACCACTTTTCTGTATGTACCTACATGTCATTGTCATACATCTTTTTCTAGTTTGTCTCCGTTGCTCCATGCCGCAGTGTAAATTATTATATCAAATGTACTTGAATCTTAAAACCAGGGGATGTCTACTCCTCTCATATGCCATTATTTCTGAGACGCTTGTGGGGGGCAGATGAATTTTCTATGTAAATAAGACGCTTTGTGGGTATATAGAAATATAGTATTCCCCAGTGGAGGTGCATGACTAGCCCCTAGCTAAGTTTGTATAAAAGGCTGACTTTTGCTTGGACCGTTGTCATGTTCTGTTATTGTGGTCGTTTAGTTGGTTCCGGGTTTGCCGTCTGTGAGGGGCTGCGAATAGACGGAACCCTTTGGAAGGGGGTGGCCTGTTTTGATCCGACACTTGTTCCCCCAGCTCCAGTTGGCTTCATGCCTCAGAACACAAAGATCTTCAGAGCTGCAGTTAACATGAATTTGCTTGTCTTCTCATGTTCCCCATGGTTGTATGTGTCGCTTGGGTTTTGCGTCCTTGTTTGCAGGCTTCCTGGGAGGGCGATCTACCTTTACCCATTTTATTCCAGCTGAGCTCTGCTTGGTGTGTTGTGTAACTTGGCATCAAAGGGTGAGGCGACTATAGACTCCAGTGACCCCGAGTTGATTTTGTCATCAACTGCAGAGCTCTGATACGCACCGGATGCATCATCCTGCCACTTCTGAAGGCAGACTAGGAAAGCAGCCCTACCACTAGAAAAAGCCCTCTCTATCCACAGTGCCAAGGTACTGCGCTCTTGGCATGAACATTCCATTTTGCACTCCGTAGGTCAAACTCCATTTGGCGTCCAGCTTGCATGAGGAATGATTTACTACAAGGTGTTGTGCAGAGATGGCGTGTTTTAAAACCTCACTTCTTTGCGAATTGACCCCCCTGACATCAATTAAGGCGGCAAAGTCTTGTCGTAACTTGAATGATCAGAGTCTCAGGATAGATGTTGAAGCCAGACCGTCTTGTATTTTCTCTCTCGCTTCATAAATTACACGTTCGACCTGCCATTTGAAACATTGTGGTTGTAGCTACCTGTGAGTATGACATCGGAGTAGGGTGTGGCTCATTTTCCCGCTCTTTTGATATCGTGTTACCGTGGCTACCGTAGCTTTTTCTGATTGTTTTGCCAGCATCTCCAGCACACTTTGCTTCCGAAGGTTGCACTGATTTTCGTTGCCCTTGTTCTGGTGACCAGAACCTGCTTAAATGCTATTGGTTTTCTCCACCCTTGTTCTTCCCGTCATGCGTATCTTGGCATGAAGATGGCTTTTCGTTCCCCTGTGGTTGACTGATACTTTGTAGTTTCTGTACAGACCTGCTCTATTCATCAAACAGGCCTGTCACATAAGCTTTGCCACATTCACACATCCACCTCATCAGACAGCCCCACCGCAGCCTCTCCAGGTTCATCTAGAATCTTCCTAGGCCAGCACCCCAGTCGGCTCCCTTTGAACCAGACTGGACCCACTGGCTGGTGTGCGTTGTGCTTGTCGCTTTCCCGCGGCTCATTGGCACGCATTACGACCTCAGAGATCTCAAGCCGATGATGTTTGTTCCTCGTGCACTGTTTAAGTTGCTATGCTGTACAATTTGTGTTAGACGGGTGGGCNNNNGGGGACGAAATGACTGCAATATTAAAATTATTTTCAACTGTAAATTGTACAAAGGTGATTGTTATATTTTTTGTTAAAGGTGGACTCAGAAAACCTTTTGATTTTTATTTTTTTTCTTTTATCAAAACTCTGGAAAGCAAACCTGCACAGTACCGAAAGAGTATTTCTTCTCTTATGGCAACGGTTTCGATGCTACGGCTAAAAGTTAAGTCTTAAAACTGTAATATGAATATTATTGTGTTGAAATATGAATGTTACTTCAAATGTATATGAATGGTTTAACCTGGTTAAGGGCTTCAGATGTGAAGGACCCGTTTTTGTCTGATTTTATTTTAATATTCTTCCTTATATTACTGTTAAGTTGCAGAAAGAATAAGGTTGCAATACTTTGTCTTAAGCACCTGTTTTTTCCAAAGGCTTCATGTGAAACTTGTCACGTGACCTTTCAAGACTACACTTTTTATTCCTGCCACATGTAAAGGGAAACTCAAGTTTGCACCATTTTTTTAATGTAAAAATAAAAATCTCTTAACCTTTCACTTGTCTGGCTATTTTCATTTTATATACTGTAGGATGACCTGATACTGTAAGTTTATATTGAATACGTAGCATAGAAAAATAGACAGTTGAGATTAGAAAACCAAATAAACTAATGGCATGAATAGAGTTCTTATGTTCCATATCTAATTTTAAATGTTACCCTGTGACACTGACTGGATGGATGGATGGAACCTAATATGAATACAAAATGTTTTACGTTATACAGTTACTACTTTGATAATCATTCTTGAAATGAAATTAATGCTATAAAATTTACAAGAAAAAAAGAAACGTCTTTTCAAAATCTGGTTGCAGTTATGTCCGTCATTATTAGGTACTAGCACAAATGTGTTGTAATCCAAATGAAGATATAAATAATTAGGAATACAAAGTAGGGTTTTCACAGGAAATCTGAGCAGTTCACCTTTAGGATTCGTGAATCATTGAGCAGGACTCGAAAAAGTAGGATCTTGCCACTAAGTGGTGCTGCTCTTATTCCGAAATGCCAGGTAGATAGGAAGTCTGTAGTGAACTATGTATGACAGCTAAAAACTGACATAAAGTCAGCCAAAAAAACACAGTAGGCACTGAACATTCATATAAATCGTGTCTTTTCAGGGATATAAACAGCAATGGTATAGGATGATTCTCACTGTGATCAGCTCCCACACAGGAGGTCAGTCTAAGTACGTCTACTACGCTAGTGACTCAGAATTAACAAGCAACATAATCCCTGTCCTGTTCTGATTAATTCATTGTCACCTCTGTTTCATTGTCTGTGCTTAAATGAGATAAGATAAGTGTCTACCCAGGCATCATAGTTATAATTACTGTCTCCTAGTTACTGGAGAGAAAAAAAACAAAATTCCATTTCGGAGGTGTTTTCAAGCTTCTGTTGTGACTTGTAAGAGCATCAAGTCATCTGTGAATAACATGATCCACTAAGGCACAGAGAGGATGGGTCTGCAAAAGCTGGACTTTCCCTAAAATTTTCTGGGGGTGACAGTATCAAGAGACTATTCCAACTTTTCAGGGCTGTCCACTGAATACTCTTTCTCATGCTCAGTTTATAAATTGCCACAGTGCATTGGGGGTGTTATAGATTGTTTCAGAGTGTTATATAACAGGATGGAACACTTGAGTGTTCTCAAATTGGCATGATGCCTCCTAGTGCTGAATAGAGAAAGAGCCCATCGCAGCAACATCATGAGATGGACCAAAAGAAAACTAAACATCTTGGTTGGGAAGCTTGGTTCTGTTACGGGGATAAACCAAAGTCACCTGTAGGTGATCCCCGAAAAAAGGGTAATGACAACGTACCGATCATCATGACCAGTGCAGGCCGTATCCAACATGATGCTATAATCATAAGCACCTTCAGCCAGTGGCTCATCAAACCACATATGATCCAAGAAGTACTGCTATAACTTTGGCTTCTGGATTATGGCAAAATCATAATCACAATTATTTTGGTTAGAACTCTGCCATAAGAATACTGAAAGCAGTCAGACAAGCTTACAGTATAATACATACCAGTATTTATTACATATTCATTATATTGTAACCTTGTCTTACTGTTTTCACTATCCTTATGGCAGAGTGGACCACTTTGCATTTCACTGCAGGTTACAGTTGGTATACCTTGCATGTGACAAATAAAACTCTTAAATCCTTGACGTCACGATTATTTAACGATTACTCATTGAGGTTGGAAATATCATGGGTTTATTGAACTTAAAAAAGCTTGTCTTTTTTAACAGTGGATTTCCTTGAACTCTAAATTCAATTCAACTGAGAAACAAATAAAAAAGGGTCTGGAAAGGGCTGTGCTGGATTTATAATACAAACAAATTGCGAGCACAGGGCCATATCCAGGGTTTAGCCCTTCCTAGGGGTGCCCCGTAATGTAAAAACACTGAGGACTTGACCTCTGTGTCCTCAGTGGTAGGTACAGGCATGAGGGAGAACCATTGCAGAAAATGTGGCATAATAGTCATTTTATCTTGATTCTTTTATTTTTAAAATTGTTGAAAATCGTTGAGACTAAAATTCGATTAATGGCCCACCCCTAATGGAGGCTCCTCCACCTAAAAGAACCACACTCATTTCAGGTAAATGTAATTGGACTGTATTCTGACTCAGGGCTAAAAATCCAGGCTGGGTGAAACCAAAGATGTCAGCTCCCGATCTCACGGGAGATGGCAAGGTTCAGTTACTGGCAGGCACTGGCACAGCAGGTCCACCGGGGCGCCAACCCTTCCTCTTTCACGCCTTTGGGAGACCGGCTGCCATCTCCAGAGGGTCCTACTGACCGGCGAACACTACACCCAATGACTCCCACAGCCAGGGTCCTCTCTCCGGGGACAGCCACCATGCCAAGCAGTTGGGGACTGCTGGCAGAGCCGGAATGTCATTAGGCTCTGGCAGTATGGGTCCCCCCGGCCTCTGCCCTTCTTGGCCACCAGGCTGGTTCTCCTGCAGGGTCTCCTGCTCGCATGGTTGGGGAGCCCTGCACAGCCGCTCCTGCACCGCGCGGGTAGCCTCTCGCAGGTGTGCCAAGCGGGTCTCCTCCTCCTGCTGCTCATGGAGGTCCACCGTGGGCCTCCTGAGTGCTGCACACCTCCTCACGGTCCCGCACCATGGCCTCCGCCTCCTGCAGCTCACAGTGCTTCTGGGGCAGCTGCCTTCCTTGCTCGATGATGTCGCCATCTCTGACGTGAGTCCAGGGAGCTGGCATGAACGGCTTCAGGGCATGCTGTGTGGGTCCAGTGCATCTTGGATGGAGCAGAGGGTGCTTTCCTTGCTCCGGCATCCCCTGTTCATTTGCCAGAGGCACTGGTGCAGACTTCCCGGGAGTGGTATGGCTGTTGCCCTTCTCTCCTGCAGCACCAGCAGACAAGCCAAGTTGCCCTCGACTGAGAAGCGCCACTGCTCCTCCGGCACCAGTGCTTAAGTGCTGCCTCAAGCTCCGCCACACTGGAGCAGGCTTGTCAGATGATGTCAAAGACCCCCTGCTCCAACAGCACCAGTGGGGTTGTTTCTGGGATCCCATTTCTGACACCAACATGACACCAGGCATACCAAGCCACTGCAAGAGCGGCAAAAGACAGAGACTTGCTTGGTGAAAAAGACACACTCTTTTATTGCAGTCCTTATAAAGACTATAACAGCCATCCAACAAGCACTGAACCTAAATACAGAAGCGGAAACACAAGGTGGTCAGACAATTAACTACACACACGGTGGGAGAGATATAAACACTAAGGACGCGAATCGGACAGGGTACACACAGGACACAGGCCATAATCGGGAAATACAGCTATTATCAACCACAGTACAACAAGGGGCTATTTAACATTGTCCACAAGCATGCCGGGAATGCTAATCCCCGATACAATATAGTAACCATTAATCCTACTCATTCACTCATTTATTTACTTGTTTGTTGATGTCGGTTGGGTTCCATTCCGTACTATGCTCCCGCATACTGTTACCCTGTTTGTTGTGTTTCTGCTGCTCACTCAAACCTACACATTGCTAACGATCGAGCGTCCCATTGGTGATTAATTCGAGCGCACGAAGTAGTAACTCGACAGCACGAAATACTACGAGATAATATTTTTTATTACCATGATACTTAGGGGGTTCCGTAGTTAACAATACTCTGTTACATTAAATTCGTTCAATGCTACCATAAATAATTTTAAGGAAAAGTTACTCTACACCTAAACTCTACTAATGCAACTCGATTTTTTGCTGAGGAAGATTTTTTTGTATGATGACATCTAACGGGCTCCGTAGTAAACTTAATTTGCTGCTAAATAACGTGAAACATTGAAGTTCATGTAATACTACACCTGGTGGTCAAGTGCATTAAGTTTAGTTAAGGGAGCATATGTACTGAGAGTTCTTATGTAAAGGGAAGTGTAGGTACGTGTTGCTCTGGATGTTAGTAGGAAGTTAAGAGATGTCTATGTAAATAGTGTTTAGGGCTGTAGATTAAGTAAATGTATATCTATTTAATACGGTGTCTAGGTCAGCAGTACAGTTACTGCTAAACGGCTTTAACATGCATGCGCCCCGGGACGGCTTACAGCAAGGGACAGCCTACCTCGCGCTCGGAGGCGCAGCCTCGTGACGGGTCTGTCTCGAGCCGCCCAGTTGGACGCGGCGTTCAGTTGTACCTCTCCTTCCACATTTCTCTCTCCTTTTTTCTTGTAAACAACATTCGGCAGCGTATGAAGCTTTGGCGTATCTGATTTTCTACGGGATTTTACTTAAGCGACGGTCGCATTTTGAGAAACGCCAACAGTTTTTGCGTTGAGGTAAGTTAAGGGTTTGGTGGCATGTTAAGCGCTAACGCGGTAAGGGAAAAGTCGTTAAAATGTCACTTTGGGCTCTGAGCCGCTACGCTAAAATAGTCCAATCAGTGGACTGAAATCGGGTTAGATAATATACTTACTGAATGAAACTCCATGTACTTCGGATGAAACTAAGCGTTTAAAATGTACTCTATAAAGCACGTATAGGCGACAGCCTTACACTGTACGATGAAGGACAATATTAAATAAGAAGACTACAAACAAGAGTTATAAAGGCGGTAGGTATAAACTTCGGAAAGATATTGTTACATTTTATCGAGCAGTTAACTGATTGATTTAAAATATAGGAAGAGATAGGAAAAAGTGGACACCTGTAGTCTCGATATGACTCTGCTAGTAATGGTATGTCATACATTAGAGTATCAGTTTCACATTTTAGTGTTAGTGTTTTTTAAACAATTGGGCACAGACGAATCAGTGCACATTTTGTCCAAATCGCGTGATACAAGAAGCTAGTTTCGTAGCAAAATTTTAATTGCTTATTGGGCTTCTTCGTGTCTGCCACGCTTTGACGTTAGTTGCCTCTTGCTGAGGATGCGAGGATGAAGTTAGTTAGTCTCTTGCATTGGGATTGTGGTCGTCCTCTGCTATCTTCGTTCTGCCGGTAGAACACGCCGGAATCAAAGGTAGTGGCAGACTCAGACATACCGAACAGGTGGAAGCAGCGTGCTGGTTCTCAACGTCCAGTCAGGGCGAGCATGTTATAGTAATCTGAAGATAGGACAGGTAAACAGTCAGTTCTGTGATCATTTATGTAAAGCATCCTTTGACAAGCATCATTTGGGATCCTGATGTTTGCATTTTGCCCAAAGTTTGCATCTCCTTTATATGCAAACTGCAGCTGAATATATTGCTCCGAAGAGACTTTTAAAATTCCCATTCAGGGATCATTGTATTTTTTTAACAAAAGGCAACGTTCCATTAATTCTGCACTGGAAAAAAACAAAGCGAACTGTAGAATGCCTACAGGCAAACTGCAACAGGAGTGTGGCCAGGTGTAGTGATGGAAACAAAACATATACTGTATAATGTTTGTGCAGAGTTCTAATAAATATTTAAGTCCGGTGATGTATGTAATTTATCCTCTCTATATACACTTCTCTACGACTACACGATATTGCTACGTTTTCAAATATCAGAGTGTGATTTTCTGGAGTAAATATTGTGATATTTAAAAGGCAAGAAAAAAGGAGTTGAAATTTTACCCTAATAAACTATAGCTAAATAGATCTTGTTCTTATCTGCCAATAGATTCTGTCGAATAAGGTGAATGCTGTGTTGCCGCGAATTGTGCCCACAAATCTACTGATTTGCTAAAAATCGCCTCTCTGGAATCCTAAATACATGAATAGCGTTGCTTTAGAAAATACCGTCAAAATACTGTATACTTTGATATAATGTCTGTGGATTGTATGAAAAATTATATACCGTCTAAGCCTAATCTCAACCCAGCTGATTATCGCGATCCTTGTCACGTGACAGTTGCCTGTGGATAACATGTAGTGTCAATTGTAACATCCACATGGTGCATGCCGATTAGAAGTAGGGTCTGGATTTTGACAGCTTTCCACCACTATGGTTTAGTCGAATGGAATACAGCTTGGTTTACAGATTTAGATGGCGTTGAAGAATGGTTCTCAATGCGGTTTCTGTATGTTCAGAAGGCTTTTGTATTGACTTAACACATTCAGAGCTGTAATTTTAACGTAAAATTGCTTCCTGGTCAACCTAGATCACCCTGTCAGTCAGTTCTCCCGTCCCCGTCCCCCTCCCCCACCTCATTCTTCATGCACAGTTTGCGTTTCCCCACATGGAAGTGGCTCCGATATTTGTATTAAGGTACCATGCACATGCACATTGTCTTAAACAAGTGTTGAATATTGAATTGGCTTGCATTAGATTTTTTTAAAATATCCAAATTAGACAATCTTGGCTATGATGAATGTCTTGTCAGTGCTTGTGTCCTGGTTCACAGATATCCATGCTGTAAAATCACTGATAATTCACCAGTTACTTCTCAAGGCATACATGTTAATTAAAATATATTCACTCTCCTTGTTAAAACAGATTCGGCCGATGAACAAAGCAACTATTGTTTTATTTTTGATTTTAAAATAGTGTAGCCCAGTGGCAAATAATTCTAAAATAAAAAAAACAATATGATCTTACGAATCTGATGTGGAAAAATAGTTTCTTGATGGCAGACTGCCGCTACCAGCTGATTCAAATTTGCCAGTAATATTGCTTAGAGCAATGCACCAAGCCTCACTGAACATGAGTTTTGGTGAAATTCTCTGTTAATAAATGGTTGTATCAGAATCAGAAATGAGCTAAATATTAGAGTAAGCACTTTTTTTTTTCTCCCCTACTCCAGGGCTTCTGTTTCCTGGTCCTCAAAGGAATGGGGGATATTGTTGGACTGAAATCCTTTTTTTGGGGGAAGAATGAAAGCAGTCTGCCTGGTGTCCAGAAACAATGGCTGCCTCATGGGAAGCCTTTCCTTCCTAGGATTCCAGCAAACTCGGTGATGGAATCCTAGTTAATTTCCATGCGTGTAGATGAGAAGAGCGCCACCAGAGTGGAGTGGTGTATTTTCTTAAATTTGCATCGCATCACAGCTGACCGAGGCTGAAGAACCTCCCTGTTCACATGACATCAGGGAACAAGCTGAGACCACAGACCCTTGTTTCCCCCGCAGCCATCAACATGTAAGTATTACACAGACTTGCCACTCGTTCAAATGTGCCATTTTGTTGTGCATTTGTTGTACAAATTGATTATAATGATTTGGCAAATTCGTCTGCTGTCCATTTCTGTAGATGATAAAGTTAAGAACAACTTTTAGGAAAACAGACCTAAGTTCCTGTTGTGGTGGCTTGTTTTTGCGTCTGTATATTTGGAGAGGGGATTTCTGTAACAGCCACTGTTCTTTTTTTGATACGAAACTCGTAGTTTGCGTTCACCTTTATTTGAGAAGTGGCCATTTGTTGATTGGGAACAATCTGGTTTTGTTTTCGTTCAGGGCTAACAAGTTAGTTAATCCTGAAAGTTATCATTAATATCTGAGGCAACATGGGGCCTATCTTCAATGAATAGTCCCCTTTAACAAAAACAAGGTTGCGAGAGGAATAGACTGAATGGTCTGAAAGACAGCGGGGAGCTCCTCTGGTCTGTTGCTGCCTTTACCTGCATAACACTGACAAATGAACATAACATTCTGCCAAGATGCAGAACACAGACATGCTTTAATAAACCATTATTTGTATATATATATGTAAGTAAAAAAAACATCGCTGACATCTCAAACACTTTTATGGTGGAATCCATTACAAATTACAGCCAAAAAAAACGTATCATATGCACATTACAGTAACGTATATTGGGGGATCTGAAAGCTAATGTTTGTTTGGCAAAACCAGCAGTGGTCAGACACTACACAATTTGTCATATTTAAAATGTATTTCTAAGTTAATATAACTACACAGTTTCATCATTCCAGGGTGAAGTAAGTCTGTGTAATACATCATATAAACCATAACTCACTGAGTTAGTGGAAGTTAGTGGAATTTTTCAGGAGCAATTGCAAGAACCTTAATTATAGAATTCCATAGTGTAACTTGATTATTTAAGTTAAAATAAATAGAATGGACAACCTTTATAGCTTTTTTCTGTAAATAAAACTTAGATCAGTCTCTGTGGTGGCCTCGCATTGTGATGTTCCCTGTGGAGTCTGCGGGACATTTTTAAGGTATAGGCATAACTTATTTACAGGCAATGAAGCTAGCTGCTGGTGTGTCATATCCCATACACAGATTCTGCATCAGCCAGCACACTTGGGTTGGTTTTGTTTATGACATTTAGCACGAAAACAACATTTTGTTGTTTCCAAAACAGGCCTGCAACCAAAGCCGGAGGTGTGGGTGTCTGGTGTCGATATGAAGCAGCCAGTGGCATTTGAATGAGAGGAGAGCAAAATAAAAGCCATGGAACGTGACTAGGGTTTAATGAAGGTCCAGTGGTCAGCAGGGCTGGGTTACTAAAATTACCTAAAAGGGTTTATAGTAGGCTTCTTGTGGTTTGAATATTATTTTTGGTGGGTAGGGAGAAGGGAAGTTCTTTCAAAATAAGCTGTTTAAATACCCTTTTAACACTGTAATGAAATATAGACAACGATCTTTAATAAGGGCCATTAAATTAATCTGTTAAAAATAGTGTAATGAGAAGTCTAGTGTGTTAGGCATTACATAGTGAGGAGCGGGGAACTTTAAGGGAAAAGTCTTTCAGGTATGATTTAATGGGCATGGGTCAGGTTCATGTGCTTTTGAAGGCCAAGTAACTATATGAAGATAATCCACATCCATACAAAACCCAGGGTACATTTGACTTGGTTAATCCTGATTAAAGCTGAGTTCTGGAAAGCCTCATAGAACAGGGCTGATACGCATATAAGAGCAGGCTTTTCAGAAACTTCATAAGGTAAGGTAACTCCACAGTTTCCGTTCCGTTAATGCGTAGCCTAAGGACGAGAAAATGGATTTAAATCTTTGCATATTTGTGCTAATAGATCATTTTCTCATGTAACAATGATATGGGTTTGTCATATCTATTAAGTATAGTATTTTGTATTGTGGCTGTTTTCCACATTTTGTATAGCTAAACTACTCCCAGGAATTGACGTTACTTCCTTTATGTGTGAGTATATTGATTTTACATAATCCTGCCTCCTCTAATCACCTATTTGTTTACAAATTTAGATGCTTATGGTTTGTACACAAGTGTAATGTAGCTCATTGCAGAATTTTGACCAAATGTTCAGCTTTCGCTAAAGCAACGTACCGAACAGTTTTTGTCTTCTACTTAAGCAGAAAGGGACAGTACTTTTTTGGGTGATTTAGGAGGGATGTGAAATAGGACTGTAAGCACAGGTTGCTGCTGCTAAACTTCTCACATAATCCAATTTAGTGTTAATATAAAAAATAAAGTGATCATGCATTGGTTGTTAAAGCACACAATTCATTTAATTAGCTTGGGGGTTGAGGAAGATCTGTTTCTACACAACTGAATTCAGTACTTGACCCTAACTGCCAAAAGACATCAAACAATGCATTGCATTTGTTGTGTATTATAAACAGTACCTTGGAACATTTTGTTACAATGCTGGCTTCCCTTTGTAGTGGGGCTCCAAGGTGTGTTGTCAGACTAGATAGCAACCACACAGACAGCAAGGCCTGCATGTCCTGGGACTGACTTTCCATTCCCAGGAGAAAGCTGCATTAATACTTTGTCGCCTGTCTTTCCCCCAGGGTGGACAGAGTGTCGCAGGGCACTGGAATTTCCAGTTTTCTTTATGTAATAAAGAAATCCTCCACAGAATAAGATTGCTTTTTTCCTTCCTTTTTCACCTTTTCTGCTTCATTCTCGGCAAGAAAACTGCTTTTGTCATTGGCTGTTTCTGAGACTGGCTGCTTGCCACAGCTTTTGTTAGTCAGATGAGATCTATGGCAACTTGACTCGCTTTGGTGATCTTAAAGAAACAAAATGTTGATGTTGTTGTGTTTTTTTCCCTCCTACAGTGTGTGGCAGTCAAAACAACAGTCCTCCTCTGCGTATTGTGTAGAATATGCATCATGCCGTCATATACTGTCTCACTGTGTCCTGTCATTTTATGAAACCACTGTCTGTAACACTGTTCTGTTCCTGTGCAACTCTCTCTCTAACCCCATAAGCTATCGCTCTTCACTAAGTCTGGGCAATATAAACGATATATCAGCTTAAAATCATTAAATTTAAATAAGAAAATGAGAAACTTCCATAACAGTCGATAAGGAACATTGCTTGATAGCATGCACCAGTCTATCACATCACAGAAGCAAACACAATTCCAATCAATCATATGTTATCTTTTAAAAACGGACAACCTATGCCAACAAACTAACGGCAAATATTGTGTTAGTGGAGCATGCTGCATGCTACTGTTTTGGTAATATGTAGATCCGATTCCAATATTAAAATTTTGTTATTAAAATACCAATACAACATTTTTTCTCCTTTATCAACTACTACACATACATTTCAATTAACATGGTGACTCTCTATACTTAGTGTTGCAAAACCAATATTTGCATATAAGAATTGGAAAATATAATGGTTATGCTGCCCAAACAAAAGCTATGTTACTACGCTACAGGAAGAGATCCACGGCCAACATAATTTACACAAGTCTGCTTTGTTTTATTCAGTAACAACTTTTACAGATGAACAGAAATATTTGTTAAAGTGCAAATCGTGCGATCTGTTGCCATATTAAGTATAATAAATGAATCAAAGTATTACTGTATACCCCAACTAAAAATTTCTAGTCAAAAAGTACAAAGTCTCCAGTACAAAATATACAGTGGAGCACAGATAAAACTTTTAAGTAGTAATTAACCAAACTTTAGAAAGAATACAAGTCTGATGATATCTAGTTTGTTTACATTTTACTGTGTTCAGTCTAGCCTTACATACATTACACTCAGTTTTTCTTTTTTCTTCCTTCATCATAAAATACAACAACTCCTTCACATTCATGAGGGTTAGGGGTGGAATATCCCTGTGAATGTGAAAATTTGGGAATAATGCTTGATGCTTGCCCCCCCCCCCACCTTAACCCATAACAGTCTGCTGGTCAGAATGGTAACACAAGAAGTGTATTTATTTATTACCTATTTCTAAACAAACAGCACTGTACTGTACACTGCTTGACAAATTACATTGTCATTTCCTATCAAGACTTTTTTATATAATATACAAAACATCTAAATTAAGCCCCTCTGTGTAAAAAGTTAATACTCTATGAGCTGGGAGCGCTACATTTGGGGCTCCTTTATTTAAAAACTGCTAAATTAACATAAATGTTCAAAGATTTATTATTAAAACTGCAAACACAATTAGGAAAACTTTTAAACCAGAGGCAATGTGTCTGCAGACAGTCTGAATAACAACATGCTTATTTGCACATTGTAAAAAATATATAAAATAAATTTAAAAATCGAAAATATCATAAAAATCATAATGAACGAATCCCATGTTGTCTACTACCGAGTATGGTTGCTTGTCTGTAGCTTGATTTATTTAAACGCCACAGAGAGACTAACTTGCAGAGGCTGTTTCTCTCTTGGTCCTGTTGTACACACACTCGGATGATGTCTTGTGTTTTCAGCAACATATCCGAATTCGGTATAACAGCTGGACAGTCTCTTTTTTTTTAACGTGATTAATTGTCATTGTTGACACACCACAGCAACAAAATGCATTCTCTACATTTAACCCATTTGTGACATAGCAGGGGGCAGCTAATTCAGCGCCCGAGGGGTAGTGCTTGGGGTGTTACTTTGCTCAGGGTACCTCAGTGGCCTTGCTGGTCGGGGATTCGAACCTACAATCTTTAGATTATAAGCGCGCTTCCCTGACCATTAAGCCCCTACTGCCCACTGATTATGATGGACTCTAACTAAGATTAACCATAGTTAACCATAGTAAACCCATAGCCACAATTAACAGTGTTTCGTTTTTTCTTTTTGGAATATATATTGTGCCCCTGTCAAAAAATGTTTGTTTCATTGTGTGTACGGGACTGAAAATGAACATGTACTGATGTACTGAGAATTATTCCTGGCAGAACAGCTACACTTATCGCTCTGTTTTAATTAAAGGGATATAACCTTCTTTTCACTCTTTTTTGTTTTGCTTCCTCCCCTTTTTAACTTGAATCAAAGAAAGTTAGTCTCCTTTTCACTCAACGATGCATTGGTAAAGGAAGGGGTTATGGTGCAGGGTGTCCAACTCTCATACATCTGACGTGACACTCACACTTTTATACTCTCATGCAAGCAATATTATGACACATCTATAAAATTAGCTGCATCAAAAGCATTGGGGTAGTTTGCAAACCATACAGACTACGAGGTAATAAAACTGTTATAGACATATAAAACATGCAGGTAAATGCGTGTGCAGACTGAAATTGAAAATCTCTCTCCAGCCAGCTGACCAGTTAGCAGCCGTTTGCCCCCAGAAACAATTTTACCTCATGCATTATGTGAGACTTAAGAAGTTGATATTTACAGCAAACTGCAGTGGTTGCTTGTTTAGCGATAACTGGTGTTTATGATTACGCTGACTGAAAACTGTTCTTCGCTTGTCATTTTAGGTGTTCAGTGCAGTCATCTATTTCCAGGTTTTAGATCAACTCCATTTTCTAAATATCCTATATCTGAAATATTAGTTATTATATTTCGGTATTTTGGAATACTTATAGATTTGGTTCACTCCAAAATGAAGGGATGTATATGGTCTCCCCATCATGACTGGGGTACCTAAGGACATAAGAACATAAGAAATTTACAAACAAGAGGAGGCCATTCGGCCCATCAGGCTCGTTTGGGGAGAACTTAACTAATAGCTCAGAGTTGGTAAAATCTTATCTATCTCTGATTTAAAGGAACCCATAAACACACAAGGAACAAGTGCAGGTGCTATGCAGAATTTTTATTAAACACAGAACACGAAGAACCCAAAATCAGAATATATTGCTTAGTATACAATTCTGGACTGGTGGAGATCGCTCACAAGCAGTCCATAAAACAAACTTGATGTAGTTAAAAGAAATATTGACAGGATCAGGTTGAGTCATGAAAATGTTGTGAAGCTAAGTGGTGCTAATCAGACACAGTTGTAAAATATACCGTAAAGTGAAATGCTATGCATGCGTAGACATGCAAGGTACAAATTGGGCATGCACAGACAACAGAACAAAGTTATCTGTAATCTTTATCTGCCGCGGTTGGCATTTCTGGAGTTGATACAACAAAGAAGCATCCAACACAACTTTGTTTAATATTTAAAATAAAGTTTAACGTAGGATTTTATTACCAATTTGAAAACAGTATTTTTAATGCAATATTTTATTTTAAATGGTGCTAATAGATAACTCCTTAGGTTTGTTTGAGTCCGGATATTTTTCACGGTACATTTCAAAACTGGGAAGAAAGATCTAATTCAGATCGTGTATTGCAATATTTTGTGGGAAGATCATCCACCCTTATCGAGGGATGAGACTCATGAGAGAAAAATGATCGTGATAAAATATTTTGCCTTATCGCCCAGCCGTACTTTACACTGAGAACATTGCTGTTGGCTGGAATATCTGTTTTTGGTGGTGATTGCATTTGTATTTCAAATTCTTATTATATCGCCGTTTAATTTATATTTAAGTCTAACTAATCAAACACTAAGTTAGACAGTTTAATTCTGAAGGACTTAAAGTCCCAACATGTTGTAAAGATTTGCTTACTGTATCCTTCAGTGTGTTGTGGGAAATTGCTTTAGTCCTATAATCAACTGCACAAAGTACATAACATAAAGTTAACTTGATTGTGACTAATTTATAGCAAGATACTCTAACATGATAAAGGTTTGGCTATTAAGCTCTTACAATTTCACTTGCATTTAGGTTTCAGTCTTTTCAAAGCTTTACCATTTATATTTTTAAAGTTATGCTAATGTGCGTGTTTCTGTGATTATTAATTAATAATGTACGCATCACAAGAGTGTGTGACAACACTCTTGTTAAGTGCCTTGGGCCAACAATGTTGTGAAAGACACTATGTAAAAATGAATAATTATCTGTATTAGAATAACATCCTTACAGTGTCATCATGCAGCCTTCACAAGATGTAACATACGGAGAGTAAAGGAAAACTTCATTGCTGACTGAAGCATGATCTTGTGTGCTCTGTGGGGTGGAGTTAGTTGATCCTCTTAGTAGCCGTATCTTACTACTGCAACATGTGATGCTTACCCATATAGCCTAGATCTGATTCTGGCTACATCCTGACCCTGGCCTGATTTAACCGCTTCATTGCTCTGAATAAGATGTGGAGTTTCATAATTTACTGTCCAGTTTTGCCTGCTATCCTTGTGTCCTTCAATTCTGTTCTCCAAAGCAAAGACAGACACCATTCGCACAACTCCTTCTTAATTAAGTGTGCTTTAAGCTTGTGTTCCTTGCCCCGTTAACATACCCCTGGGCTGAACATATGTAAAAGCTAATTGTTACTATTTGTGAACATCTTTGTAAGAAGGTTTATTTTCACCAGAGACTCAGTCCCGCACTTCTCCCCTTTTTTCACGTGTAAAGTAAATGGCTATGAGTGCTTTCCTTTTCATACACATGAAATTAGGTCATGTCTGTCTCATCTCCCCCACAGTAAGTTTTGTCAGTGGGAATCGGGTTTAAAGGCTTAGCTAGGAAAAGACACTGCAAGTATTGCTGAGGCTACAGCCATGGGCTTTAAGCAAAGGCTACAGGCTCCTCCCCTGTTCTGGCATGCTTGTTCCCATTATTAGTGTGGATAATACGGGGTATTTGTGCGGCTGCATTTGTGCTGATGTGAGGGTTTTTATTTGGCAGAGTGGATACTAGGTGTATCAACATATGACAGAGAAAACAGAAGGTTACAAAATTAGGACAGTAGCACAGCGTTATTGCCACAGTGTTGAGTGAATGCAGTTCTTTCTACTTGTTGCTCTCCAGCAGTCTGGGCAGGTGTTACTTGCATGCCAACCCTATTTTTTTCTGTGTGGTCAGGCCAAAGACAACGAGCGATCACCAGGAACAGGGCAATGACGTCAGCCCTCTGCCCCCACAAGAATTGACAGAACCACCCAAGGAGGAGGACAGTCCCGGCCCCCCCTCCTTCAGGCAAGGCGTGGTACCCACCCATGGTTCCTGAACAAGGGTTTAAACCCTGGAGAACCTCATGTTGCTACATGTCAGAACTTTGCATCGCATAATGGCTAACATGACTTAGGTGAAATATAGATACTCTAATTATACCTCTAATTATACCTCAATGCCAGGAGTCAAAGTGGCTTAAAAGGCAGATTAGAGTTACACAGTGCTGTGTCTAAGAGTCCTTGCTTATTCTAGCAGGCAGATGGGTGAGATCTAAAGCATAATTGCAGTTGTTCTCTTTAAACTGAACAAACTGGTTGTAAAGAGGAGGAAAGAAAATCAAACGCATGGAGAAGGGACACAGTAATTCTAAGTGTGTGCTATTGTTTGGTGTGTCTCATGGACTCTCTTAAGAGCTGATTTAAGAAGACCGGCCAGCTTTAATAGGTAGTTTGAAAACCAGAATACATTCAGTCTCACAGGGGGTGGGTGAGTAGCTAGTTTTTGAGGAGCTCTGGTCCTTACAGAACTCACCCTATGAAAACTTAATGTCTTTATTTTTATTGGAAGATTAATAATCATAACTGGTACAAAATAATCAAGGAACTTGTCAGGGCATTTATCAGAATGCATATGTTACATGTATATTACAAATGACAAAATGTGCGTCACATATGTAAACATTTGACACATTTGTCTTTTTATTTTTCTGTGGGAACTTCACTTTCAGGCCAATGTACACCATTGTTTATTTAGCCACAGTAATAGCTTCTTCATATGCAAGAGATCTTTAGGCACTCGCGCATTATGCCATTGAGCAAAAGATATTTCACTTTTCAATTCAGATTCAAGTCTCCCACGTTTCTGTTTTTTTCCAAATAGCTACTTCTCGCAAGCATCCCTCTGGCACACATAGCCTTTTTAACAGCAGTTCTCTTCCTGGGTCTCGAGAGCCTTTGTTGCTAGGTTGCTTTCAGTAAGGTTCATTACATGGTGAGAGAGCCCCCCTCACCTGGCAATATCTGTCTGAGGCAGTTCAGATTCCCAGGCTACTGTCTGCTCCTTCTATAATGTAAATACACTAGTATGTAGGTAAATGTCTGCTGAATGCAATGGCTGTGAGGAAACCCAGAGAACCTGTACTGTGACCTTGTGCTCAGGGCATTATCCTTCTGAGTTAACTGTTTTGTTAGCTTCATTATTTTCTTTCTTGAGTTTTCTGTACAAGTTAATACCTGTTTTCTGCCCTGTTGCTAGGTTTCCATGGAGATGTGCAGTAGTCATGCTTATTCACTGAACCTGTTGATGACTACTGTCTTTTACGTATGTTGATGAATTATTTTGCCTGAAGGTCACGATGAATAAGTGAAGGAGCCTGGTTTGCTCTGGGTTTTCACCTCTCACACATTTATTATTCAGTTTTGTAAATGGAAAATAGCACACGCGTGATGTGATTATCAGGGTATCCCTTATGCATTTCGGGCCAAGAGATTGTGTAGGATTACCTGGTGATGGGCTTATTTTTTTTTTTCCCCGAACAATTTCTGTGAATTTTTACCACAGTCACACTCCTGATACTAAGCCATATTAGGTGTGGCCAGTTTTTTCCTGGGTTGCCAAAGAGTATTCCACACAGACACCGCTCAATCCCTAACCCTGATTTGCAAGTCTGGGGCCTGTATCACGAAGCCGGATTTCCTGCTTATCTGAATAACTTGTCTGATTTAAGGTACGCCAGTTTAAAAGTCCTTTATCTTTATTCACTTACATTTAGCCCAGACTACCTTAAATCGGACAAATCATCCAACTAAGCAAGATGTACTGTTTTGTGATACAGGCCACTCGTACCAAAAAGCTTTGTTTCTAAATGAATGGTTACCCAAATGGTGTTGCAGGGAAGACGCTTAGGAAGCATAAAGGAGAGGTCTGGGTACCCTCTGGGAGGCACAGTGGCACTTGAAATATGCACACTTGTTCACTCGTGCATGCAAAGGGTGCTTTCTGGGTGGGTAACATATCTGAATTGCATGTGTTTGAACTCTGGTTCCCGTAACTTGATGATTCACAATGGAAACATTCAATGATTTTATTATGACCATTTATTACATTCTTATTTAGTATAATTTCATAAATAATTCTATACATTAGCGTATATGCCGTTCAGGGAAGGTGGCAAATGTGGAAACAGTCGGCAGCAGCCTAACATCTTCATTTTAAATGTGTGTCCTAGTAACAAGAAAAGAAAACATTGTTATTCCAAAAGTCCTTTGTTTCTTTCCTTCTGAAAACAGACTTTTTTCATGGCAGGAGATGAAAGAGTCACATAGCCCAGCTGGTGAAACAACACTGGGAAGTAGGGCCTGTTAGCAGAGTGAACACTGCCAGCTTAATTCCCTGCCCTCACAAAAGGCCTGTTTCTGTCTGCTTAATGGCCCCCACTCCCTCCGTTTCCCAGGAGCACTGGCGCTTCTTCACCACCGGGCAGGGTTGACACTCCAGAAGAAGATGAGAATGACAGGGGAGCGTTTGGAGGAGTCACTCCTCGAGGACAGGGCTGACCCCACTCTGTAGAGTCTGTGGTCCATTGTTCCTCAGCTCTTGATTTGTTCTTATTATGAAAGAGCCCCTATTGTGTGAGCGTTGGCTGGAGCATGACCTCCAAGCACATTACACCACCTCCCTGTCCCATTCCATTCCTAGACTCTGTGGGGCTGAGAGGATGGGCTTAGCTGTCTAGAACCAACTTGACACACCGCGTTGCCATTTTATAATTGCATTTAATTCATTACGCTAACTCTCATTTCCCATGTGTGATCATAATTTTGGGGAACAATTTAGATTTGAATTGTGTTAGATGAAATCATTCACTAGATTGCTAGAAATGTTGGCACTGACTATGATAAACTCTCCCAGGCAAAAAAAATGACTGCTTAATTCCACTGAAGACAGTTTTAATTAGGAGCTGTTCATTAAAGGGAGGAATTGTAGGTTGGGAGTCCCCACAGAGCTGCAGTACTTTTGTCAGCCCAGTTTGGGGCCGGGGACCTCTGCAACGTGGCCGGCTGCACAGAGACCTGTTTCTGCTAGCACACTCACAGAAGACAGAGGGAACTTCAAGGCAGATGTTTCCTCACAAAACAAAATAGGTGGAGAAGCCGTGATACCATGTCAATGGATCTGTTACAACTTGTCTTGTGCTGAATGGACTTGAGTATTTCAGGAATGACAAGTAATGAGAGTTTGTGTACACTGAATAGCTCTGTCCTAGTTCTCTTGTTTTTCTTGATTCAAGTGCATTGTGTGTAAAGCCACTGGGAGCAGTGATGTCACTGTTAGTTTTGCGTGTCATGGAGCTTCTGGTCATTCCCCCCCCCCCCCCCAAATAACAGCAATGGCAATCGGGCAGACAGCCCAACACCAAGCAGTGCATGCACATGTTCGCATGGCAGGGGCTCCATATACAGGTATCCATCGACTTGCGTCCAGGTTACGTTCCAGAACTGAGGACATAAGTCAGTCTAGAGTCTAAGGGTGAGGTGAAACATACGTAAGATGCAAAATCACACGTTATTTCGTGTTATACAGTACATGGAAAAAATATGGATTAACATAACAAAGAGCACATTTCTGTTCATCATCACTATCAACTACATATATGTATAGTATAATTAGTTAGATATGTACAGGCAGTCCCCAGGTTACGAACAAGGTGTGTTCCCTTAGTCTGTGTGTAAGTCGAATTTGTAGGTATGTTGGAAAAATAATACAGTATGTATATAATAACTACAGAAATAATAAAAGTAACTACATACAGTACTGTACCTCGAGCCGACGAACCACTGAAGCCGCATGAGCATCACATACCGCGTCTGTTCCTTATCACAAACCATTGTATTTAATACTAATTTTTAATTGAATAGGCTTTATGGCAGTCCGTTAGTACAAGTTGTCTGTAAGTCAGATGTTCTTAACTCGGAGACTGGCTATATCGTTTACCACAGTGCAGTTGGCAGCACTGTCAGTTTGTTTTGGTTCTTGCCACATGCTGCTAGCGTCCCCTATGTCTGCTTCTGATGTCTATTGATAAATTTTATTTATGGACGTAAGTCTGATCGGACATTACTCGCTAGGATGTTAGTTGATGGGTGACTGTACTGGAGCATTCACACTCACTCAGTTCCCTGTAAGTCACTCTGTCACCATGGTCTCTTCCTTTGTGCTTGATGAAGGTCCCAGTGCCAGTGGGAGAGATGCTTTTGTCTCTGAGTGCAGCCGGGCTCAGGGACGGAGCAGATCGCCTCACACATCAGTCAGTGGGCTTTTTGGCATTTTGTGTATGTAGGTAATTAAAGTATACTATAGATATCAGCACCTGGTAGTTTCAGACGCTTGTGCATACCTTTTCGTATCTGTGGTAAATGACCATATGCACAGCAGTGTAAATTAAAATTATTACATACTTTGTGGGAGATGTGGGAGTTTTGCTTTGAATGTCTATACAGTGTGTGTCTGTTGTGGACCCTTTGAAAGGTTTATGTTGAGTGAGCTCGCGTAAAAATTATTAGATTTCTGGCTTGCTTTTTCCCATTATGTCAATAGCATTTTACTTTGAATATTATTTTAGAAGCTAATATAAGGTGCATTTCCATTTTGGATCAAAGGCGGTTAGCAGCTGAAAATGTTCGCATTCAGGGTTGGAGACCCCTCCAAGATGTGTCCTGCTCACTTGACATTTAATGGCCTCCTGCCAAGGCATTCTGGGAAAGAGAGAGGAGAGAGGGCTATATGAGAGAGAGAGAGATGGAGAGCATAGGCTGGCCTTTCACCACACGATTGATGTCCTGATCAGAGGATGCGGTGCTATTTATTTCAGTGATTCAGTCATTAACCCCCCAGTAAAGACTGGAAAGCCTTAAAGCTGTCTAGAACCTCACAAAATGCTTTAATCCATCTGGAGCAGGTTAAGTACTAAGCTCAAGGGTAGAGCAGCAGGGTGCTTTCTGTACATAACACACATTTTGTACCTTAAACAGCTGTTTGTTGACTAATGTCCGTGGTTCACTGTGATTACTCAGGTAGCTTTTTTTTAAAGCCAACAGGCTCTCAGGCAATGACGTTTTGGCTCTACAAGCTGCTTAATGTGATTGTCCCTCCATAACATTTGGCACATAAAACGCCCCATTCAAAACAGATTAAATGATATACATCTTGAGTTTATTCTGCTGCAAAGCAATATCCTCCAGCTCTTTTGTTGATGAGAGTGCACCTATGTGTTTGTATGTGTATGTCTGTAAATTTATGCACGTAAAGAGATTTGTCACAAATGTTTTCCTTTTCCATGGATTTCCAATCCAGCTGACTCACCTCACTTCCTGTTTCAGATATCAGCTGATTGACGATCTTTCATACGAAGACTTGAAAAAATGTTACCGTGCATCAGTGAGTAGTAGCTGCTGTTTCATGTGATTCTTGCTCATATGAGAGTAGTAATAAAATAAAGAAGCAAGGGACAATTGTGCTATGATTCTGAATTTGAGAATTGCTATAATGACAGTAGCTGATGTTGACAGTTAGAGCATCCCACCATTGTGTAAGATTGTCCACTTCAGTGCCTGGTGCACCCTGTTACACAATTGGATGTTAATGATCAATCCAGGGCTCATGCTAATGGACCAGTTCAGAAATATGGCTGAAATGAGCATGCCATGGTCTGTCTGTGCTGAGAGACACACACCATCGGGTAGACCCCAAATAGGTGGCCGTGTAAGTCGCCTGCCGCTCTTGGTCAAAGCCCTTGTGACACACCCCTCTCCCCCGGCCAGACGGTGAGCAAATACAATTCTCAGTACCACAAGCTGTTCCAGACAGTGCCCAAGGAGGAGACCCTCATGAAAGGTACGAGGATGACTTCATTGGGCCAATTCCAGGTTTTTTCTGTCTACTGTTGGGTTTTATTTAAACAACTTTTCCCCACGAATATGATTTGTTGAGTATCATATCTAGATAAAATGTATATAACTACAGCAAGCAGCCCCCTGGGTCTCAGCTGTGCCCCTCCAATGTGACCTGGTGCACATCTTCTTCCCAGTGTACTCATGTGCCCTACTCAGGGACATCCTCCTCCAGGGTCGCCTCTACATCTCCAGGAACTGGCTCTGTTTCTATGCCAACCTCTTTGGCAAGGACATCAAGGTGAGTGGTGCTGCAGCAGCTTGTAAAGTCCCCTGGGGCTCTCATGCTGGCTGACCCCAAGTTTACTACAGTCCTTTGTTTTAAATTCTGCTTCTAATTAACCTCCCAAGAAAGCACCCAGAGTCCTGGGGTTAAGCGATAACCCTCAGCTCCCACAGGAGAGGCAGTCATGGTCGAGTAAATGTTGCTGTGTTTAATGGCCCTTTACAGTGACGTTAACGTGCAAAGACGCATGGGTTTGGTGGTCTGCAGGAGACAGTGTGTCTTTAATATTTAATAAGCATGTGGGACTGGCCCTGGGCCAATGACTTCCATTCATGCATTTAATGCATGGCTTGTTCTCGCTGCTAGCTGTCAGGATGGCGCGTCCATAATGGTGGCGTTGTAGCTCGGCTCAGACGCAGTGTAGCTACACAGAGAGTCGCTTGTCAGCATGCTGGACGGCAGTCGCACCAGGCTTGACATCCTGTCCTAGGAGCTGCCTGGGAGAGGCTGTGCTGCTGTGAATGGAGTCCTGTGTCTTTTTGGAGTCCCCTCTGTCAGCAAACATGCGGCCGAGATGCACCTCCTCTAGGGGTCGTCCACACCAAGCGCGAGAACCTGAGCTGAACTGTCATTATCGCACCGCGCGTGTTTACAGTCCAGTTTGCCGTGCGGCCTGGCGCTTCTCTTTGCTCGCGTGTTTGTTTGTGGTACTCGGCTGACCTCTGCCCTGGACTTCATGAAGCAGGCTTGAGGCAGCCATTAAACATGGTCTCTATCTGGAAGCGTGCCCCATGTTGTGTGACAGCAACATGAGCACACCCCTCTCATTTCCTCGCTCAGGTGGCCATCCCAATCGTCTCTGTGCACGTGGTGAAGAAGCACAAGACAGCTGGCCTGGTGCCCAACGGATTGGCCATCACCTCCGACACGGGTCAGAAGGTGCAGTCCCTCTTGTCTTGTCCGGCTTTTTTCGAGGCTAAAACGCAGAATGAGGCAATGTAGATGGGTCCCAAGGTCACTGCACGGTTTGGTGCCGTTGGTGCACTGTCTGCTCAGATCGCTTGTTCTTTATCTGTTGATTAATCCTGACATCATTTCACCTCTGTGTTGTTCTAGGCACATTGTTTGTTTCTTCTTGTTTTGTTTTAGGGATTCATCAGAATGGGTGAAGGTTGCGTTTCATGCCAAGAGCTGGACATTAATTAAATGATCTGATTTATTGTAGTATTTTTTTGATTGGTTAAATTCTTTAGTGTCATAAGAACAGTTTTGTCATGGTACTTTTTATACATTTCTATGTATTTATCCATCTTCTACCTTCTTATTCTGGTCAGGGTTGCAGGGTGGGGGGAAGGGGCTTAGGGCACAAGATTGTGGACGACCCCGGATGGGATTCCAGCTCATCGCAATATACACATACTCATATACCTTCATATGCTATCGACCATTGTTTCTCAACCCAATCCTTGGGGACCCCAGACAGTCCAGGTTTTTTCTCCCTCCCAGCTCACAACATACCACAGGTATCCATGGGTTCTTGATTGGCTGGCAGCTGGGACGGAGCTAAACTCTGGACTGTCTGGGGGTCCCCGAGCACTGGGTTGGGAAACGCTGCTGTAGACGATTTAGAGATCACTGCATTCCTTTGACCTGGGAGAGTAAACCCATATAACACAGGGAGAACATGCAAACTTCACACATATATCCCTGTTCAGACCAGTCTCTGTTTGCAGCCTACAGTAATATTTTTTACCCTATTAGCTCACAGGGTTATATAACAGGAGTGCACTCATTAGTCTCCTTTAGATCTAGCTGCTATTTGTGGTTTTAATACCTATTTGATTTTGGCACCTTTTCTTGTATTAAGACTGATAACTGAGATTAGTCAGCACCCCATACTGGCTTACTTAATGTAGTGGGAAACAAACAAGGCTGGCCTCGTTCATTCTTATTGCGTATGGTAGTGGAAAACAGCCCTTTCTTCCAGATAATGATGTATGAGTATACATGCAGCGATACTAACTTAAAAGCTAGGACAAATGCAACATTCGATGATAATGGCATATTTCCTGTATGTGTTAGAGCATGTTTGTATAGAAGCATATGTGCATGTATACAAGTGTGTGTGTGTGTGTGTGTGTGTGTGGGCAAGCATGTAGATGATGGCCCTGAGATGACACCTCTGCTTCCTCCCTCAGTATGTGTTCGTGTCCCTAATGTCCCGGGACAGCGTGTATGATGTGCTTCAGAAAATCTGCACACACCTGCAGGTGAGCAGCCCACACCCCCCTCTCCTTGCTCAACCCCAGGCTGGCATGCCTCCCTCCCACTGAGATTTTTCCACTGTATGCACACGCTCATCAGTGTCACCCGCATGCTTGGCACGTCATGGGTGGAGTGTAATAGGCATTTTAAATGAGAGATAGTTATTTAAAATGGTGGGATTAACTTGGTTTTCTTGCTGTATGGGGTGCTTAAGGTAATGAACAATGCAGTGCACGATTCAGTAGAGTAACAGTGCATTGTTTTCAACAGTGAATTTGGCCGCAAGATCCGTGTGTGTACAATAATAGCAGTTACACAATGCAGTGCAACACGGTTTGATGCGCTGTACTTAAAGTGCTACTTGGATTATGCTGGACTGCTTCCATGCTCAGAGCTGAGGCTGCTGGGTTACGATGTCCTCTCCTGACCTCTAATGTATGACTTCCCTCCCGCCCCTTACTCTGCTTCATAGGTCAATAGCAAGAAAAGCCTTGGTGTGAAGCAGTATATGGAGGAGCCCAGCTCATTGTCAATGGTGAACCCATAGTAACACTGACTATACACTAGTGTTGCTTTCACATAATATTAACAGTGCTCATGCTAATACTCACATTACAGAACTGTATGATTGCCAGACAAGTGTAGCCGTTCTGTTGTATTAATGATCTGGCAATACTGTACCTCATCTTGCCCTACTGCTGTGGTAATTGATGCCGAGGGGGCATAGAGGGTGAGAGACTACACTGAATGAGAAGCTTAAACATACATTCAACACATTATTTGTATGTACATGTTAAATTGTCATTGGGTTCATTATGTTAAATAACCACATGTTTTTCCATCACAGATATGTTATGTAATGATGGTCTCTTCCATTGTGGAATAGGATGAATTTCCAACCCCGGACGAATTCCCAGTGACTGATGCGTTCCCATCAGTCCTCAAGTGGAGGCGTAAGGCATCAGTGGTGGCCACGTCGTCCTCACTGCCTGACCTCCTGGGAAGCTCTTCCAGCAACCTCAGTGCTGTGGACGCCTCGTTCCAAGCTGACACGCCGCTGCAGGGTAAGTGCATGTTGCTTGGCAAATATGCCTCATCCTAGTAGGATCCACAAAAACTCTGTAATACGTGTGTTTTTCCTATTGTTAATATGCTTCTTTTTGAGATTAGGTACAACTTTATTGATCTTTGAATTGTTGATCTTTGAATTGTTGTCATAAAAATGACTCACCCTCCAGAAAAGAAATTAGAAATAAGTATAGGTGGTACATGTAAGATCAAAGCTGCCTTATAAAGATGGAAGGTAGGTAATGTACGGGTTGAAGATCATGATTGATAAAGGAGAGTTGGGTTAGTGTGCTCTGAGTTGGGTGTGGTTCTGGACATGGAGGCTGGAAGCATTAAACAGAGCAGGAAGCATAAAGGTTTGTCTGAATGGTTCAGTTGTGCATCTCTGGGAGATGAGACTATGCCTGGAGGTGATCCTTGACTGTTTTTCTGAAAGGAGGACAGTTTGGGAACCTTTATTCCTACTGCTACCATTTCCAATGAGCCCAGACTTAGCCCAGTGACAAAGCAAGCTTTCCTATAAAGTTCGTTCAGTCTTCTACTCTGCTTTCTGTTCTTTATTGATGATATCCCAAGGAAACGGCAGTAAAGAACATGACACTGCCTACATCATCGTGGTAAAACATTTTGGTGTCCTCAAGAAAAACCTCATTCCCTGTTGTCATGCAAGTTCATCTGTCATAGTAGTGATCCTGGTAACCGCGAAATCCTCAACAGGCATCATCTTGGAGCTTCTCCAGCAGGGAAGGCTGGATGGTGTTAAACGCACTGGAAAAGTCAAAGAGCATCCTCATGATGTTCGCCCAACTTGTCCAGTTGTGAGTTGGCTCTGTGAAGTAGGTTTAGGATAGCGTCTTTCACACCCCTGTACCTGATATTCACACCAGTGTGGATTTTGTAAGTCCTTCACAAGTGACAGGTTATACTGGAGGATCAAAAATCATCATTTTATGAGTTGTTTAACTCATCTGACCTCTCTGGGTTTCCAGATCGTCCACTTTGTCATAGACAGTCATAGACAGTAATCTTCCTTGTCCATTCTTCTCTCTTTATTTCCTTTTCCTCTTCAGAACACTGTGTATTTCATCTCCTCCCTTTCCTTCATCAGGAAAACCCTCTTATTGCAGGCTGGGTTGATATTCTTTGTGAATTCACAGGTGTGTTATTTTGGAAACGGCAAACTCTTATGGGTAGGGTAATATTTCCATTTGCACAAAAGTTGACATGCAGTGTGAGAGCCCATTGATGTCCACATGATACAGTCCACAAAACCAGTTCCAGTCTGTCACCTAAAAGCCTTTCTGCTGAACCTCTTGTTTCTTGTACTGTAACCTCACTCTTGCAGTGTTTATGGTGGAGTGCTGCCACTGAACAAGGAGTTTTATTTGGTGACCAGGTGTTCAAAGTTGTGATCTGACTGGCCAATGGGGTGAGATGGCAGCAAAACTCTGCATTCTTTTTGTTTGCATAAAACAAGTGTAAAGTCCTGCCTTGACCTCACATGTTGAGTTTGCATAAGCTGTTGGTGGACTGCAAACAACAATAGCAACCACATGTGAGGACTTGCAGGCGGGAAGTACGCCCTTGTGCTCAAATCCAGCAGCTCAGTGGGTGGGCAGCAGATTTGCTCTCTCACAGTCACATGCTATGGCCAGGATTACACCACTGTGGCTTAACAGCAGCTATTGCACCCCTTCCACCTTTCCACCGTCTTCATTCCAGTCGGTGTCACATGAGCTGGAAGCTCTCCAGCGCGATGGTAGAGTGCAGCCAACCAGGATTCTGGGGAGGGCTTTAAGCTGTATTCCTGTTCATCCTGTTGGCTCTTCCTCAAGGTGTAGAACTTGTCCATTTTCTTCTGAAGTGATCTAATTCACGCCAATGTCACTGTAGGCAGGTTGTGCTTTTTCTCTCCTCTCTCAGAGGACACTAACCCAGAACTCACTGACAGCTAAACTGTTTTGGTTTATCTGCACTAATTTAGATACAAGCATGCTTCCCTCTCACTGTACCACCAGCATTGTACTGTAGGGTTTGTTTATTATATATTTCTTTCCTTGAGGGGGTGCTGTTGGGTCGATTGCTTCAGCAACTGACTGCCAACTATGGTGGGATGCCCCTCTGTTTTGGGGCCAATCTCAGGGGCAGTGAGTTCCCATCTGTTAATCATGCTGTTGGAGTAAACTGAATGAAAATAACCGAAGTGTAGTGAAAACTAGAGAACTAAAAAAACATGAAGAAAAGTTGCAAAAGAAGCTAGAAATAGGGAAAACAGCTGTTGGATATGACTATAAATTCTTGCAATGGTAAATTATAATAGTTTTTGTTGTTTAAACTGTTAATTTGTGTGACATACAAATCTTTAGCAGTTTCATATTTTGAATGATAGTCTTACATGGAGTACTTTCTTATTATTGACAGCATATAGGTATATAAGCAGGACAGAGGAGAGCTTTTCTGTTTTCTGGAAGGTTATCTAGTTTGACTGGTATGATTTAGTGCTGCAGTGGACCTTGTTCTGTATACTAAAGAAAGGTGTTTCTCCTGAATTAGCACCTGTATAAATGTAGAAATGGCCTTGGGTGATGATGATAGTCTGTAAGTCAGTCGCTGTGGTTTGGCGTTGGTGTCATCCAGCATTTCCTAGAAGTGCTGTCAGGTGCATTCATGAGAATTTCACCTCCCCTCACTACATCTCTGCAGAGAGAGGTCTCAACAAGGAGAAGCCGCTTCTGGCTGAGCCCATCCCAGAACTGGGTCAGATGGAGTACCAGCTGCTCAGGTTGTTCATCCTTCTGTAAGTACTGCCAAGCTGGCCTGTTTGCCCAGCTTGAGCTGGACCCACTCGTGTTCAGATGATAGGCAGCTTGCCTGTGTCCTGCTCATGACCTCAGCGGGGGAATGGTGACTGTCATTAATCTGGGAGTGGAGCTGCAGTCCTTTGGTCAGTTACCCGTGGTGTATTATGCAGGAGATTGTTGATATTATCATCGATAGACACAGTGTATTTGTGCATCTTTGCACAGGTGATCTGTTCCGTAAGTGTTTATGAAATATTACAAGCCAAATTGGCAACAGGCAAAGAAAGTAATACATCACATTTTTTTTTATTAATCCATCATTTTTATCATCTACTGGAATAATCATGGCACAATAACTAATGCCAAAACGGCGAATGTTGAGTAGTATCCTGCCTCCATCTAGTGTACAAAGTGTGAACTTCATCCCCTGATTGAATGTACTTTTCCATACCTTTTATGGTGAATAATTGTTTGCTTCCTATGTGAGTTTGCTTGTGAAATCTTAGTGGGGATCGACAGAGAGGCTCGCATCATCATTACCTTCCCTCTCCTGCCCCTTCTGTCCCTCAGCATCATCCTGCTCGTTGTGTCCTCCTGCTACCTGGCCTTCCGCGTCTGCTGCCTGGAGCAGCAGCTCTCCTTCCTCAGTACGCACCCTAGCCTGCCTGTCAGAGAGAGGTGAGCAGTGTGTCTCCGCTGGTGTCCAGTTAAATATTCTCGCATCTGTCCCCTGATTTTGGATGCAAAACTCACTCACAGCAGCACTGTCAGCTGGATTCCTCATGTTATCCAGCAGTAACACAGGGGAAATGAACTGGATAGTTTATTTTATGAGGAAGAAGCTTTAAATGTTCCAGAACTTTCCTTGCCATTTTAACTGTGCTTTGAACAAAGCATTTGTTCATCTGTCCTGGAAAAAAGGCCATATTTGAGTGCAGAGGTATTTTATGGTTTTAAACTTCCCTGTAGGCAGTGGTAAGGTAATCATAGCAATGTTTCTGCTTTTTGTCACATTCCAGTGTGTCCTGGGCTGATCTCAGATGCTGGGATCTGTGTTTGTTTCTCCTGTTAGGTAACTACCAGTGTCCTGACTAGGGGGCAGGCCACGACCAACACAAGTCACTGCTTGCCCCCTGTAGTCACCTCAAAACTCCATCAACTGACTTCATTTCTGTCTTGGGTTTGCACAAGACTGGAGCGAGCGTGGAATAAAAACCATTGACTGGTTTGTCCAGAACAAGTATTGGGAGTTATGGAGGAAATCGGAGGAAAATAAACACACTGCGCAGTGTGTTTGACGTGCGGCAACAAAGCTGAGCTGCTCTAGCAGCCCACCACAGGGGTGGAATGTTAGCAAGGCCTCACTCCTCTTCTCAAACCCTCATCCTCCAAACCTCCAGTGTCACAGAGCTGGCCAACCAAGCACCAGCTTTCATCCCTTCCTTCTGTTCCGCTCTTCTGAAGGACATTATCAGGGGCTCTCATCCAACAGGCCAAACCTATTTTAATTCATTATTTTCCATACGTTTCTCCACCAGTCTGGAGCAAATTCTTTTTTAATGAGGGTTTTTGTTTCCCCCCCATAAAGCCAAACAACTATCAGAGGAATACTCTCATCCTAACAGAAAGCACGGTAAGCTGCAGCTGTATTCACCTGGTGGGTGTGTGTCCTGAATCTTCGAAAGACCCTCCATATCTCTTTAGATTCCAGTGTAACCATGACTCCTCCCACCCAACTTTAACCACAGATTGTTTGTCGCTCACTTGCATGCATTTGCCTAGCGATAGGATGCATAGGATTGTGCAACCAGGCCAGACTGTCGATGGGCGGCACCTTGGTGGACAACAGCTGCCATGTCTTCATGCTAGTTTTGTGGTTTTGTGGACTAACAGCTTTTCTGGATTTTTCAGTGTTTGTCATTAGATGTCACTTCAGACCAGGATAAAAAACACCTACTCTGATCGCAGGTTCTCATCGATTCCTTTTCTGTGAATCATCAATGGGCCATGATTATACCTGTAACTATAGGGGATAAAGGCCCCTGTTAGCATTAAAAATATGTATTTCAAAAAGCCAGATGTTTGCCTAGAAAATCTGCACATTTGGTAATGACAGGCATTATCTTATTACTGTATCTTTGCACAAATTCTCCACTTTATGGAAAAAAGACATGGGATGTAGCTCCCTTGTTGCAGAGAAGTCAACTTTCTTATGTGGAGTGAACATAAGTGTAATTGACTGAATTATGTATATAACGGAGCAAATCCAAGGTAAATAGCAGGATTATGATCAGGTTGAATTTGTTAGCCCGCTGAGGGGACTACGTGAAATGTAGCACACAAAGTTAATTTAAAGGTTACTTCTGTGTTAGATTTGTACTGGAGAAAATTAAAATGCATAGTGGAAGTTCTTGAGCGTGAGTTTCAAATTTCAGTTTGGAGCATTACGGTAAAGACAAGGGTTTCATTTTCAGTTGTCCTGTGGAGGTGCTGATTGTGTAGATGCACCTCTCCACTGGGTGCTTGTGGCTGTGTAGAGAACTCTTAACTACACTTGTATTTATTATCATGTGATCTGAAAATAGGGAGCGATCCATCACTTTGCTTTAACCATCCCGCTGCAGAATGATCATGCCAGTCCCAGTCTGCTTGACTTCAGGTTGATCAGGTTGATAGTGCTTAATAAACAACTTGTCTGTCCAACCCACACTGTGGTTGGTTTAAACTTTTGTTACTCGTCTTCAACCTCTGGATTCTGATTTTTTCTTATCAGACCTTCATGTACTCAGTGACCACTTTATTAAGTTCACCTAGCCAGTACTGGGCAGGACCCACTTTTCCAGAACTGCTTCGAAGGCAGAAAAATTGTGTGTTGAGAGAAGGCATTATACACACCACTGGTGTACCGAACTGTTATTTTTGCTCTTGTGGGCTTTGTCATGAATAAGGTGTTTGTAGCCACAGACGTGCTGCTGACTGGATGTATTATGTTCATCACACCATCCTCTGTAAACTCTACACACTGTACTGGCTGTTTCAGAGATGCTAGAACCACCAGGTCTGGCACAATCTGATCCTGTCTGTGTTCATGCGAGTTGCAGCCACATGATTAACTCAGAAGTGTACCTACTAATGTGGCCCTGAGTGTAGGTTAAAAGTGAGTACATATCTGGGTTTCTGACTGATGTTCTGAGGCAAAAAGACAAATGATATTGGCCTTGGAGGATTCCATCTTTGAAGAAAGAGAAGGAAGATGTAATTCAAGCAATCCGGAAGGTGACAGACAGCTGTGTCTGATGTTATGCTTATACCATTTATATGATGAGATGAAGCTTTGAGTGGAAAAGCGGTACAAGGTTTAGCCATATTTCTACCTGGGCTGCCCATAATCTGCCCACAACTTACTTTCAGTATCAGACTTCATTCCACCACAGCATTACAGTCGGGTGTATTTTCACAGAAACTGAGGATGGATTTAGTATCACGTAGCAGACCTGACAGTGCTTCTGGGAAATTTTACTTCCTCCACACGAATCTATCTGGGGGGATTGTTTTTAATAGTTAGAAGAGAATATTAGAATGAGCATCTGTTGTTTTTCTGTGGTATGAACTAATGCCTGAAATCGTTCTGTATGTAAATATGAACATAACAGTATGCAACATATGCAAACTGTAACAATATACAGTCAGTCCTGCCGCAATGCTTCATGTCACACCGCAAATCTGTTCTAACACGATTGATGTATTAATACCCAATGCAATGTGAAATCATATTGGTATTTGTGAGGGAAATCACTCTGCAAACTACAACGCGATGGGGATTTAGCCAGAAATGCTACTTGCACCACGCGAAACGGCTATCCAAGTGAACGATAGAGATACCTAATTCGTGGACATATCCATCCATAATCATAACCGCTAATTCCCCACTGGGGTCGCTGGGTGCCCGGAGCCTATCCCGGGAACAACGGGCGCAGGCGGGAACCAACCCTGGGCAGGCGCCAACACACCGCAGGGCGCACACACTCACACGCACACTCACACAACTACAGGGCCAATTTCAGGCACGCTAATCAGCCTACCCTGCATGCTTTTGGACTGGGGGAGGAAATGGGAGCCACCGGCGAAACCCCACGTGAACCCGGGGAGAGCATGTGAACTCCACACAGAAAGGACCCGGGACTGAACCCAGGACCTTTTGCTGGGAGGCAGCAGCACTCCTGGTTAGATGTTAACTGCATTCCACTCGCTATGTACCTGTACTCAGCACTCTGACAATAAAGCTGAATCTTATGGTCATTCAAACCTATATACTGTAATAGCAAATGCTTGTAAATACCACTGAGCCGTCATGAAAGGTTTTTCTCGCTATGACATGATGCTTGTCTCCCCACACACTTCATTATGGGTTGAATGGACACCTTGAACAGTAAGTACCTATCACAGAGGGAAGTAAAGTTCCATGTGTGCCAGTGTGTGGCCCAGCCAGTTAGAACACTCTGCTCATGATTGGAAGGTCACAAGTTGAAATCCCCAGGTTGGCAGACTGTATCACCTTTGGGTCCCTGAGCAAGACCCTTAATTTCCAATTACTCCAGGAACTGTCCGACCCTACTGTATTTCACTTTGGATAAAGGCATCTGCTAAATAAATGAAAATATAAGTATGGATTTAGGCTGGCCGGGGAAGACTGTTCCCATGTGGTACAGTTCAGCTACAGCAGGGAGGGGGCCTGGTTTGCACAAATTTGAATTATAATCTTGACCAAGTTTTGATATTTTATTGTCTCCATATCAAACAGGTCATATTAACGTAAATGAAATATTGAGTACTTTTTCCAATGAAGATCAGATTCAGCCGAGGATATTATACTCCCTATTTTGACTTTAAGATGCTAGCTCATAATCCTTCAATTGGGGCTAAATGGTTGCTGATGATCTATATCCTTTCAGTATTGTTTTTATTCTTATCCATACATCCATCTCGATCCACTTATCCTGCTCAGGGTCGTGGGGAGGCCTGGAACCCATCTCACACACAAACACACACACATTATGAGTAATTTAGCCCATAATTCATGTCTTTGGACTGTAGGAAGAAACCAGGGTATCTGATGGAAACAAGTGCAGCGCAGGGAGACGGAGGTGGATAGTTCAGATCTGGAAAATTACAATCCAGACCAGGATTTTGTTTCAACCAATTGAGTATGAAGAGTCACAGAATACTCAACTGATTGGTTGAAACAGAATCTTGGTCTGGATTTTTACTTTCTGGAACTGAACTATTCATCTCTGTGTGAAGAACATGCACATGCACTTTTAATACTGTCATTATGTAAATGGACTGTATTCATATAGTGCTTTTTTTGCCTCACATTCACATACTGATGGCAGAGGCTGCCATGCAAGGCACTAACCTGCTCACTGGAAGCAATTTGGGGTTTAGTGTCGTGCTCAAAGACACTTCGATGGGGTCAGGAGGAACAAGGGCTCAAACCTGCAACCCTCTGGTCACCAACCAGTCACACTCCTGTGCCACCATCGGCCCTCAGATTAAATGAGTGACAACCAATTATATTCTGTGTACGCACCTTACTGCATCAGCCGAAAGCCATTCTGACCAAATGAATTAATGAC
>JAODKC010000021.1:21496884-21542780 GCA_026777985.1 Mormyrops attenuatus | reverse complement strand
CCCCCCCCCCCCCCCCCCCCCCCCCCCCCCCCCCCCCCCCCCCCCCCCCCCCCCCCCCCCCCCCCCCCCCGCACACATTACGGGCAGTTTAGAAGCTGTTTTGTGTAACCGGGAGTTTCTGGAGAGGACAAAAAAAACCTTACTATGAAAGTGCATTTGCAGTTTTTACATTTAGCCACTAGGTGGCTCCCCAGGATATGCATGGTAACCTGGCCCAACCGAGTGATGTAATGAGTAATGTAATAAGGTGTGGTATGTTAGTGTTAGTCTCCACAGAGAAGAGCTGGGCCACTGGCAGCTCCAAATGTCAAGTGTGTAATATTAAGTGTAATATAAATTATTACACCTGTAAAATGTAAATGTCTGCCCAGCTTCTTTATGGGAGTATGAAGATGGGTCATTGACAGCAAAAATAATCTGAGACCATGATTAAGCAAATGTAGCAAATCGGTTTACAATGATAAGTCATTATTATGTTAGTTATATAAAAGAAAGAAGCTATCAAGTTGTAAAGAAATCACGTACTGACATATATACCTACATCATGTTACAAATAAACATCCAGACTACATAATCATCTAATTCAGAAACTGTATCTAAACAATGCTGTTCACCAGTGTGGTTCTTCATACTGTACCAGTTGTTTTCATTTAATGTCTGATAAGGCTGCAAAATAATCCATATTTCTCTGGTAGCTGCAGTTCATTTTGTGGACTGAAGAGGCAGTATTAGCAATAGTAAAAGTAGCCTTGTACACTGGGACAGGTAAAACACAGAAGTAAACAACAAAATATATGTCAAACAACCTTATGAAAACCTGGTTACTGAATTTTATCATACTACTTATACTTCGTGTTGATAAAAAAAACAATTATATGAATATTTGGTTTTGCCATTTTTGCATGTGTGACCAATCAACCAAAAATGCGGTGAGATATGTTTTGTATTGTCATATCTTATTCTATTTCTCAGCTCACTGCAACTTTATACCATACTAATCCAAAGAAAAAAGTTTATTAAATTATTTATATGAGGCAGATGCATTTTACTGTCCTGCCTTTGCAGTTAGTTTGGCCTGTTCATCTCATCATTTTCGATGTGTCCCCACAACTCCGATCAAGATTGGCAGTGAGAAGATGGATGGATGGACTTTGGATCCCAGTCTCATCTTCAACACATCATGGTTTTGGGTGTTTTTAGGGGTTAAGAGACGAGCCACTTGAGCCTACACACTGTTTTGCTGGCACGTTCCTTTGGTGTGGTTGCATGTTTTACAGCATGTACTAGCTGCATGATGGTTGTCACATGAAAGCTGAATGATTAGGCTCTGGTGAGCTGTGCCGTTCCAGGTTCTCAGCCTTCACAGCCTGAGGCTTCGCTGTGGCTGGGAACTAAGGAAAACTTGTGGAAAGTTCAGGACAGTCCTCGCGTCAGTGCAAGCCAGCAGGATACACAGGCAACATTAGCTCCTCCCCCTTCCTGATCCTACATAAGCCCACTGCCTCGAGGGGTGTAAGTACAGCTTATATTCAATATATTTTAAAAGTAATAATTTATGGTATAATACCTTACATATGCAATACATGACATTGTATTTTATGGTCAGGCATGGATCCCTCCATCTATTTTCTGTACCCGCTTGTCCCTTTCAGGGTTGTGGGGGTCTGGAGCCTATGGGCACAAGGCCAGGAATCACCCAAGATGGGGCGCCAACCCATTGCAGGGCATGTTCAGCATTCACACACACATTCACACAGATTCATTGAAAATTTGATGACTTTTGGACTGTAGGGGGAACCCGGAGTACTGGGAGGAACCCACCTCTGGTCCCTGTTTTTCCTGTATTCTCACAGATGTGCTACACTGGCTCCCCCTACAACTGGCTTGTCTCACTGCAAGTATCCCCACATCATTGCATTTGTCTGACTGATGAATTCATCTATCCATCTGTTTTAGTGTGGCAGGGTTGCAGTGAGATCATACTGGGCTGGTTGCCAATACTACACACAGCACTCCCATGCAAACAGAACATACTACAGAGCCAATATATTGAATATTTACCAGGGAAATTCAAGTTGGATGCATTGCCTACGAGCAGAACAGTTGGGCTTCTGTGATATTTGTGACCTTCGAATCTGACCCCCTAAATACAATATACCCAGCTGCTGCTCCAGTAAATACTTGCTGGTCCACCCCATAATAACTTTTTGTGTAACATACGGTGTTGACATGTTGACATTGCGTGATTGCAGTCGATTTTTTCATAAAACGATTAATTATTTACAATGAGAGAACGACTTGGACAATAGCTGATTGTCCATAAATTCGTCAATGACAACATGGTGCATGTAGACCCTGGGGACACCTCCATAGACTCCCATAGAAAAGTCAGCTTAACCTCAGGAAATGTATTTGTTATTTAAAATAGCAAACTAAATGCACGCACAGACTTGCCTTCAGGAACACACAATCAATCATGTGCCAAACGTGGATGCTTTGTGCACCAATCGTGACTAAGAAACATGCAAAGCAACATGCTGCCCCCAGGGAGCCATTCAGCAGTCCTCCATCGTGACCCCGCCTACAGAGTCCAATGAGGGGCATTTCAAGCTTGGATAGCAGCACCATGACTGGCATTAAGGGACTGTAGTTCAACTTATTTTAGTTCATTGTGCTGCAGAATGTGCACATGATGCATCTCAGTCATGCTTTTTTGATGTTGGATTTCTTTTACATCCTCAATCTATGCTACATATTGTCTTTTTAATTTTAGGTTTGATTGGATTTTCAGTATAGTGCCAGTGGAGGTAAATTGGCACATTCCTGTCCTGGACGTGAGCTCAAGCATAGGAATGCTTTGGATTGATTCAATTTCCCAAGTATCTAGATTAACTCCCCCACATAAATTATGGTGAGACATTTCCCATACTATATTGTGCATAATGGTTATGGTTTCATCTTGAAAAAGTAAATGGCTCTTACTGTTAACAAGCTTCATATTCTGTCCTTACCAGGGACAATAAGCTGGAGGGAGTCTGATGAGCTGTTAGATAAGTAAGATGCCCTGCATGTTTGATGCAGTGGCCCCTTGGAAGAGGCTTGCTACTGTAAAGTGAGGGATCAAATACACCTGCTTTTCATAATGTGGCTCACTGGTGTGAAACCTGGGAGGGGGAGGAGCTGACATTGCTGTGGGCCGGACATTGGTGTTCCCATGAAGTACTACTATTGGTCAGGAGATTGGGTTTTTCTGCTGACAACCAATAGGCAGCCTGGTGAGACAGTTGCTGGTTCAGGTCCTGGGTAAGGTTCCCTCACTGTTTTAAAGGTTGATTTAGGATTGAAGTGTCAGTTAAACCACAAAGCAATACTTGCATTTGACCAATGGACTTGATTCCCTCCTCAACCCCAAAAGCTGTTAATACAATGGACCAAGCAGCAGGTTTAGCAAGAATTTTATGGGGGGGCTTTTCTTATTAGGGCAGATTGTAGTTAAAGAGCTAGACTTGCAACCAGTTGGTGTTCAGACAGGTTTTCTTACTTGATCCAAATTACCAAGTATAATTTAAAACCATAAGTTACATAAATTGCTTTGGATAACAGCATTTGATAACCACATGGGTAAAGATTATGCCTGTAGCTTCTTCAAAACTGTCCGACACCTGTAAGTGCGTGGTTGCGCCACTCTTCCTGTCAACATTTAGCTTTCTTTCTCATCTGAAATTGCAGTGAAAGAAACCATTTGGGTTTGGAATTTCTATTGGAGAATGACAGTATGACAGGAAAGCGAGCCTCGATTGGGGTGAGAGCACTGTTACACAGGTGGACCCTGAGGAGATCTGAGTTTGAACAAAATCCACTGACATCATTGACTCTGCCATGGAAACATGTGCAGTCGAAGCTGCAGGCAATCCCAGGAATAATGAAGATGGATGAACAAGCCCATAAGTTATGGCCAGGAATTTCATGAAAGGATCTTGTCAGATGATGTCACTGCCACACAGGGCATGATCATTGGTGTTACATGTGTTTTGTTAGCTAATTAAAAGTCAGAGTTGATGGCCAGACATGGTTCCCACTAAGTGTCTTGGATTTATTCTTTGAAATTGCAGATTTTTAGATATACTGTTATACAAAATATTTGCAGTCCTAACCTCTCCAGTTATGCTTGGTCTTTAGGTTAAAATATTTTAAATGATGCACAGCTGTAGCTCTTATGACCTCAAGCTATAGATTTAGCGACCTAAGATTGTGACCTGAAACCAAGATATCCAGACAGAATCTTAACAGTGCCTTCCCAAGTTGAACATCGAATAAAACCAAAAAAGGTGATATCAAAGTATTTTTTAGTCAACTTCAGATATATGATCTGTGGAGTCTTATACTGAATTGAAATACTGTTCTTATTGGTCATGGTGCAAAATGAGAAGTTTTAAAGAATGAATTATCTTTAAGTGAGAATTATCTTTGTCTCTGAATTCATTATTGAAGATTAAAATTCAATAGAAGCTCAGACGATCTCAACAGCAGGTTTAACCAAAATCCAACAATTAACAAAAACTCATTTACAATTAATGCCCATAACTGTATATTGCATAGGTTCCAGTCCTATCCTAAATCAAAACTCTTTCGTAATAATAATATACAGCAGATACAACACAATACAACCTCTATGCAATAATATACAGACTACTCTGTGTGCACGTTCTGTACTCCTTTGACTCTGTCAGTCTTGATAGCAAGCCAAACCAATTCCATTACAAAAATAATTTGTTCAATATGGTGGTTAGCTTAATGCTAACATGCAATTGCTAGTCCCTCAGGAATCTCTGCTGTGAACATAAGAACATAAGAAATTTACAAACGAGAGGAGGCCATTCGGCCCATCAAGCTCGTTTGGGGAGAACTAATAGCTCACAGTTGTTAAAATCTTATCTAGCTCAGATTTAAAGGAACCCAGGGTTTTGGCTTGCGCTACACTAGCAGGAAGACTATTCCATACTGCAACTACACGCTGTGTGAAGAAGTGCTTTCTCAAGTTCATAAGTCATCGGATGCTTGTTTCTAGTCATGATAAAGATTGATAGGTGGACTTGTATCTTTGGATGTTAAAAAAAGGGGCAGTGTAGTAAATACCTGGGAAGGAGGCTTTTCTATGGGGCTCTGGTCAAGTAGGACCATGTGACTTGCATGCAGCTAACTTCAACCACCACAGCTTTCCCTCTTTTTTTCCTATAAGTGCCAGTAGAAGCTTTCAGAAAAAGCCTTCCGCACCCAGCCTGTGAGGGCGTCACATGTTTCAGAGAATGTGTTTGCTAGACCAGCCAAGCATCATTTATGGGCCAATTGTAAAGCAACACTTCATACATAATAAGGGAAATATATCACAGTTATATATTTCCATGATCCCTGAAAACTGACATTCATCTTACTCATATGTGTTTACAGCATCTCCTCTTTACAGATCCAAGGGCTTAAAGAAAATTCACCAGCATCTGGTAACTTCAGAAGCTAGAGCCGTATATTCAGTATACATGCTCAGTCATATGTATGCTATTTTGGCATGTAAGTACTGGGAATGTGTTTTTTTTTTTTTGCTTTATCTATAGACACTTGATGGTGTAAGTGTTTAGAAAGCTCCCACCTTGAGCTGTAGCTGTGGAGATGGACCTGGATGGCACAAAGCAGGAAGTGCAGCCAGGATTTCACTTGAAGAGTCGCAGGGTGGTATGTGGTTTAACAGGTTAGGAAGGTCACCGGTTCAAATCCCACGGTTGGCAGATTGATTTCACCATCGGGCCCTTGAGCTAGGCCCTTAACCCCCCCCCCCCATTTGTTTCAGGGTCTGTCTGATCCTGCTTTCTCAGTTGTACATGGCTTTGAATAAAAGTGTCTGTGAAATAAATGTAAATGCAGTTCAGTCAATGGGGCACAGTGTGCTGGAACAAAGAGACGTGTGTACCTCAGATTGGGACTAGGGGGCGCAATCTTCCTGTTTGCATACAGCTAGACAATGGAGGCCTACCTTCGGAGCGACGTATCTTTATCGTTGTATAAATTAGAATGTCAGTTATGGCTTATGACGATGAAAGTGTTTTTTATTTTTCACCTATTGAGATTCAAAAAAGGTTTGTTTACATGGGTGTGTGACAGTATAATGTTTGACTTTCAAATTGAATTCAGCACATCATTCTCTGCTCTGTAATTAAAAGGAAGTAACACTGTAATTAAACAGCCCATTATACATGTTTTCTGTAGCCCTTGGGGATATTCAGTAGTTGGGGTAAATTATGAATGACACTATGAGAATTCATCCATCCATTTTCTGAAACCGCTTAATCCCAACTGGGGTCATGGGGAGGACCGGAGCCTATCCGACGAACAATGGGTGCAGGCGGGAACCAATGCTGGGCAGTCGCCAACACACTGCAGGGCCAATTTAGACTCACCAATCAACCTATCCTGCATGCTTCCAGACCGTGAGAGGAAACCGGAGGCCCCAGCCAAAACCCACGTGAACACAGGGAGAGCGTGCGAACTTGACACAGATAGGACCCGGGACCGAATGCAGGACCTTCTTGCTGTGAGGCAGCAGTGCTGGTCACTTTGCCACCATGCCACCCCCTATGAGAATTCAGTTAGAGTAATATAATATATGTACAAATACATGCTATGTTTTTTTATTTTGATGGCAGTGGAGGTTGAATACTTGTTTGGTGCAGTGATGATGCTGCACCACAGAAGACCTACAGGATCCAGCTATTCATTATAAGGGTATTCCTGTATGTAGCTGTCTGATATTGAGATAAAACAAGAACGTGTACAAGAACGGGAATGAGTTTTTTTTTTTTGCATATCCCACCTTAATTGCCTTTACATACACATAAAGAGGTGGGAGCGAAGCTTTGTGTCTGAGCCCATGGTCAGCCGCCCATCCAGCACTCCAGGGCATTTTTGTGGGGAGGGGTTAAAGGCCTTGATGAAGGGTCAAGTAGAGATGTGTCTTCTCTGCCAAGCACAGGATTTTATCTGGTGACTTTCTGATCACAGGCACAGAGGCCATACCCGCTGAGCCACACACACCCCCCAGGTGGGTCTAATCAAAGACAAATCCACTCTAGAAATTCTGGACAGCATGGGGCAAGGTGGCGAGCAGGCATCTTGGAGAGCTTAAGCCCCAGACTCAGTGATGCTGAAGAAAAGTCAGATATCGGCGCGGCTCCTCACCTGCTCCCCTCCCTGTGAAAACTCGTCATGATAGATATTTTTCCTGCATAGTTCATCAACGGTGGAATGAACTACTCATCCTCATCCAGTGTGCAGAGTCCCTCACAACATTCCAGGAACATCTTAAGTCTCATCCCCTTCCAGAACCCCCTAACTAACCCTGTCCAATCACTGACCCTCTCCACCACTCTGTCCTTGTTGACTATACAGGTGAATAGTGTTTCATTTGACATTACTGGATACTCTGATGTATTATGCATTGAGACTACCTGATAGATTCTCTTAATGTTGTTTACTAGTGGTCCAAGCACCAGTGGAGATTGTTTTCTGAATAGATTTTCTAACACTAAGTTCTAATGGTTTTTTTGTATAGCTCTTTTGATATGTTCTTGTACTTGATACTGGTCACTCACTGGAAGCTCAGCCTAACAGCAGTTGTACCAAAGTTGGTTTCTTGACAGCTGTGTGCTTATGATGTACTTATTTGCATGTAGCGTTGGACAAAAGCGGTTGCTAAATAAATAAATGTAAATGAAAGTTCACCCTCACCCACACACACACTGAACGTCATCTCCAGACTGACAGTCACAGTGACAGACCCAGGGACCAATCCGGCTCTTTGTTACTGACAGGTGTAAAAGAGGCAAGTTGGACTAACAGTGTGCCCACATGGCCTTATTCAAATTTTAATGTGTCAGTACTCCCACGTAGCTCGCTTGATGTTACCGTTAGTAAGACAGTACACTGTATAAACTACATCGCAAATGATGATGTTGTGCAAGGCTGAATGGTCTCAGTTGGGAAAATAATTAGTCTGTAGGTAGAATTAAAACCACATACATGGTCTCAGAGTCATCAATGACGGAGACTAGATACAGAGTAGAAATGGCACAGGCCACACTTAGGTCAACATGAGAGGGGAATTTTATGATCTGTTGACCTTCCCACTGTTTTGTTTACACATTTGTGAGGAGTTCATGTCTACGGCTTCATTTCTGCACTAAGGATCAGTGAACAAGCTGTTTTCCACAGAATCCTCAGGCAAATTAACGAGTTAGACTGAATAATACATACATAATAATACAGTCCACGTGCTATGCTACACATATAACGATGAAATTATAGTTTTTTTGTATTGCTTAACCACTAAACTGCATTAATGAACATTATTCTAAATAGGCATGAGTAGGCCTTAATTACCTAGATTGCCTGCCCTAGCTTGTGCCCAAGGTAGAAAAGCGCTTAAGTCGGGTAAATAGCAGATTCTTATAGCGTCTTTTTAACATTGATATTTGTGATTTATTGGAAAGGCCACCAACTCGAACGGGTCACCTAACTGGTAAAGTTTTTTTTTCCCCCAAGTCTGATTTGTTATTCAAATACAGTTGAACAATGGAGGTCGCCTCTAAATCCGAATAGCACATCACCGATGCAGGATTATGAAAATGTCAAGCGCTCACAACTTGGGGAAAAAATGTTACAACACTGTAGGCATTTTTACCAAAGTATACCAATGCAAGTAAAAATATTCAATTACAGTGTACGCCTGCTTGTGAGAATGTCAGCGTGAGGCGAGCGATAAATTACGCAGCATTACATGTCTGACATGCCGTAACTCTTCTGACATGCAGACAAAGAGCTTCGCGGGGGTAAAATGCATTTTCTCTTTGACGGCTCTATTATTTCATATCGACACAAAGCCCGTCCGCCACATGAATTCCACGGAGCCCGGGATACATTTTCCAGCCACTGCAGTTGCCTGCGAAGGATCCTCCGCTGGTGTGGGGCGGCAGCGGCTCGCCGGCGTTTGCACCCCCGGCTTGATCTGCAGTCTTGCTGAAAGACCCGCCTCCGTGGATCCCTCCCTCTCTCCCCGTAACTCCCTCCCCAGCGATCACTGGGGCGCGCTTAGCTCGGGCACGGAAGACAGAGTCATTATACACGGCTTAGGAATTACTCAGTTCACCTCAACATTCATTTATTTATCTAAATCTTGCGTTGTTGTATTATTCTCAGTTTTCCGCCAGTTGAACGTCATATTGTGTCTGCAAGAAAACATCGAAGGAGGATTAAAAAGACATTTCTCACAAGCTAAGGGATTTTAAATAAGACTTCTTTAGCGTTTTATTTGTAAGAGCGCTGAGTGCGCGCCCCGTGCACCCTTAAAAGGGGAAGGCGGGTGCGCGCATGGAGACTGGATTCGGGCGATCGTAGAGGTAAGTCCGCTGCGAAGCGCGATCGGATAGCGAGGCCGTTTCGGCTGAAAACTGCGGGATGTCCGCGATATGTGACTCTCTTGTGATGCTTGTGCCCTGAACGGGGGCGAAACCTGGGAGCGCCGAGCATGCCGCCGCGGTCCCGACTCGGTGAGCGGCTGTAATACAGGCAGGAGCTCGTATGGTCAAGTTTAGCCAGAAACCCCCCTAAAACGCCGTTCATAAGACAGCCCGTTCAGTGCCGGGGTCTCGCTGCGCTGTTTGCTTCTTTGTTTCTTTTAGGAAAACAACTGTATCTCATTGCATTCTGCTTTTATTTTCACGTTTAGGTCATTCAGTGCTGCGGCGGTCTACTTCTCCTATTCTGAGATAAATGACGAGCGGAAAACCTCATGATTTGTCAGGGGTTGAGCACGATCGAAGGGGGGAAAAAGGCAATCGGTGATTGTCACCTCCGACCATCAGGAGTGAATAGGCGACAGCGACAGACGCGTCCTTATCCCGAGCGGCTGCTTTGCGTTTCTGTCATGGGCTGCACGTTTCACCCAGCTGGGGGATCGATATCATTTGATTAATGCCGCTCATCGCCAGTGCCAAGAGGAACGTTTAGCACAAAAAATATTACTAATTCTGCTTTGCAACATATTGTTTCTTCCCGGATAAACCGTACGCTTATTGGGACGGCTGGCCGATGGCATCTGATCATACCGATACCTGCGGGGTCTAGCAGTTGGACTGCTGTGCCGGGGCCGACGTCTGGCCCCTCTGTCTGTTGTGAGGAAAATGATGTCCGCCTTATTATTCATAAGAAGTAAGTGTGATTTCTCCATTGTGCAGTACAAGCGATTCGGACTCCTAATCTAGGATTTAGGAGACGTGTAACTGGAATGATTGAAAACAAGTATTAGGGGTTAATTAACCAGTGCTATATTTTTGTGTTACTACCGAGTACTAACGGATCAATACCCCCCATTACCGAGTATCTACTAGTTTTGTTTGGTGTTTTTTCATTGGCCTGATCTGTTTTGAGGCTGGAGAAACAATGCCATGAATTTTGTTGTAGAGGGCGAGATTTCGCCTCTACATATTTCCTTGTTCTATTTCTCCTCCCCACGCCCATTTGCTATGAATGGTCTTGCAATCCGCACTTGAACTTGAAAAACCATCAGAGGCTCCCCTTCAGCGATTGACGAGTGTCAGTCACACGTTTTCCTCCTGTTTCTCAAACCGTGCTGCTTTCGATTGGTCAGGGGTAGAAGTGTAAAAATACTAAAAATAAAATGTGAAATGTTGATCACTAAAAAAAAGGGTACAGCCGGGGTACAGTTTTGCTCCCCAAGGTACAAACAACATTAATGTAACCCTAATGGTACAAAAATGCTCCTCAGAGTCCATTTCTGTACTTTAAATTAGACTAAAAGGTACATTTACCTACAGCTAGGGGACAATTGGCAGACCCGTGAGGGTACAGTCCCAGTGACAAGTAATTGTACGGTGAGTAGTATTAATTGGTACTTTTTCTGACAGTGCAATAGTGTAGGGAAAAAGATGTGTAGACCTTGAATCGTTTTTCTTTAAATTTTATTTATTTATTTTTTACAAACGCATGCCGGCGATTGAGGTGAAATTCGAGATCACAGAGGTGAAAGTTATTGTGTGTGTGTCTGTGTACAGGCTGGATCTTCTCCCAACCCAGCAGGGGGCACCATGCTGGAGGCTGGGGCTTTCCTTATTTCCTGAAGTGAGTCCAAGGACAGCTGATGGGCTCAATATGGAATTGTCACAGTACAGTGCTGTACAGGAAGTGGTCTTATTTGTTTTGGGGGGGGGGGGTTACCGTAAAATCAAAAGTTTTATTGTATGATATTACTTTACCCGTTACTCATATTATATGGAGCGGAGTTCATAATAACCACATGGAATCTGAAAGGGGTCTGGAAAAAGCTGAACAAAGACACTGACAGTAACATAGGTATCAGATGAAACCCACAGGCGAGCTGCTCGGCCCGCTGCCCCCTGCTGACCCCCCTGCTGACCCCCCTGCTGGGACCGTAAATCAAAGCATGATGGCGTCCAAAAATGGTCATTCTGACAAAGTCTAGTCTGTGGAAAAAATTGCAGTATTGACCTTGGTGACTGTTAGAAAGCCAGGTGATAACATAAGGTCTGATACATATTTCTCCAGCATATTATAAATGTGAGTATGTAATGAGAATAAGGCCCGCCTCCTGGGCTCGGGCCAGCGGATGACCTGAAGTGACTGGATGGACCAGCGCAGATGTTTGAAGGACGTGTGGACATGCGGATAAGAGCCCATAAATAAACCAGTATTGTTTCGTTATTCCTATCCACCGGATCACCTTATTGCGCTGGGGGGGGGAGGGGCATGCGGGGCTGTAAAAGTGCATGGCATCTGATCTGCTGAGTAGCGGGATTGAGATGTTCACATTGCGGCGTTCAGGTACATTAACGCAGCGCTGTCCACGTCAGGCTCTCTGGCTGAAGCTGCCTCACCTCCCTCACTCGAGCTGACCCCCCCACCTTCGGGCCCCTGGCTTCCTTTAATGTTTTGGGGGAGAGTTTGGCTGCCTCTGTCAGGAAGCCGGCTGGAAGGTCTCAGTTTTACGGAAATGGGGAGCATACAGAGGCCTTACAGTCAACCTCAATTAAGCAAGTTACGTTTGATCGAATTAGACATGTCATGCTGGGTCAGCTCTCATTAAGATATTTTGTATGTTTGACGTCCTTGAAAGTGTATTGGCTGAGATGGTGGCTGACCACACACGCGATACATTCTAGAAAGCCGGGGTCATAGACGTGAACATGTCAGTGAATGGGGCTATAGATACCAGCACGTTTTAATGGGTACGTGAGCCCTACCTGATACACTAGCAGTGTCACACTTCCTGCGGTGAAACTCAACAGTATATCTTTATTATAAAACGCAGAAGTAAGTCTGCATTTCCTGGAGCCTATAGTTAACTGGCTGATGGCTCATATTCAAGAAAATATATTCTCAGCACTAAGATTTTTACATAATATGTAATATATGCACATTTTTAAAGGTGATTTATGTATTTATATATAATACTGTATAAAATATGCTTTTTTACTTGTCAGTGTTTGCCAGAAACCACAGGAAAATGGCTTGTAATGTTTTGTTTGCAGGAGGCAGTAAGCAGCCTCCGGTGGATTTTTGTGTGTATTAGACATATTCTGCTTCTGTGTGATCTATGTGATACCAGTTGCACAGGGCTGGATAGATCTTCATGCAGTTGGGGGGGGGGTCTCTTGTTCTTCTCTTTTATGTTGTTTATAGTGGGACCTTCCCCTTGCACGCTACATTCTGCTACACAACAATATCACCGTTTGTTCGTTGGCTGTATTTTTGCTGGGAAATCACCTTGGCAACCTCTTGGCTGTTAACTCATCTAAATAATCAGTTCCTCTTCCTCTTTTTTTTTATAAACCACACGATTTATAATTATAATTAATTTAAAAGAATGGCGTGTCAGGAAAAGGTGAGCCCAGAGAAGCCTTAACGTAAACTCGACCCGGTTAGCCTTTATACTGGAATAGAGTTTCTGGACTTACAAGAGGGTCGCGACAGATCGCCTGAATTGTGTCGTTTTTGGTTTTCAACAAGTGAAGGCCAAGGAGGTGAGATGTTTGGGAAAGTGTTGCGTCAGGCTGGTGGCGGGATCTGGCTCTCCTGAACCATGTGTCCCATACATGGCCATATCGAGCAGGGGGCCTGAAACGGTGGGGGCGTCTCTTAGCCGACACGTCTGCGCTCATGCTGGGAGGCTGCTGGCAGGTGTCTGACCTGTCTGCTCCCTGTGATGGAAACAGGCTCGTGCCTTTCCACCTGGGGGGTTACTGCCTGTATCCACTGTCCTGTTTTGGCCCCCATTGGCCACAGAAGTATAAATATCTTGCAGGTACTCCCCCTGTTACCTGACTGCGGTGCATGGGGGGCTGAGGGGCCGATGTCGGATTGGGTAATTGGGAGAATCGGGGGAATTTCTGGAAGGCCACCCTGGTTGTGGGATGAGGACAAATTTTATCATCAGGGAACCACCTCCCACCCCTAAGGCTAGTCTGGGGTAAGACATTCCTGGGCTGAAACTCCGTCCCCTGGCCTGGGCTATGAGAATGGTGTAAATGAGCACCCCCCCGTCCACCCCCACTCCGTTCCTGTTGGCTGGGGCTTCGCTAGCTGCAGCTTCTGTTTGGCTAGTGCACGAATTAAAGTGCAGTTCAGCTGATCTGTTCAGGGCTCAGACCTTTATTAGAACATGTGCTGGGTCTCAGGCTACATCTCCGGGCTCATGGCCGTATGGTTCTGGGTTCCCAGGAGGGGTCTATCTCTTATGCCCCTGGGCGAGGTATTGACTGTAATGTAACCAGCCTTATAGCTGTAAGTCTGTTAAGCGATTATGTGATAGCTGATTGTTTATGACCATAAGAGGGGACAGCAGCTAATTCTTTTCCTTTGTTTTTAAGTGTAAACGTTGCTGCAAAGTGAACATTTGAATTTCAGCAGCCGTTACGTCCCTCGGTGCTTTTACGCTGCTCCAAAACTCGTCGTCTTGGTTGCCGAAGGAGCTCCATATATGGGCGTGCAGGGTGGCCGGTGTCTCAAAGGCCCTGAGTGAGGGACCCTGTGTGTGTGTGTCTGTATATATGTGTGTGTGTGAGTGTGAGACAGAGCAGACGGCTGACAGGCTGCCATGTGACACTCTTTGGGTGCCTGAGGAAGACGCTCCATTTCAGCTTCCCACCATCCACCCCCTCCCCCTGGGATTCACACGTGAAACGGGGGCTGTATCATCGTCCACTACTGTGTTATAGACATCCAGGGTGTGTCGGTGGGTTACAGGGAAAGGAAGATCTTGTCTGATTTGCACGCAGGACTAATGAACTGCCTTTAATATGTACTTGTTTATCACTACATCAGGAGGTGATAATTATTTTTCATGTTATCTCCCATAGCAATATTCTACCCTAATTGCACCGGTTACATTGTCTCTCCTATACGAGGATGCTGATATGCATTATACACGTTATGTACAGTTGTGCAGTGACTCAGTGGGAATCTCTCTTGCCTTATGACTGTAGGATTAGGTGTTTGAATCTTCCTCTGTTCCATGTGCAGAGTTTGCATGTTCTTCCTGTCTTCAAAGACATGCAGTTAGGCTAATTTGCCCATAGAGTATGTTTCTGTTTGTGAGTGTGCGCATGTGTACACCCTACTATGGACTGGTATCCCATCCAGGCTGTACCCCAGCCTTGTGCTGCCTGGCATAGGTTCCAAGCCCCCTGCAACCCTGGCAAGGATAAGCGGTTGGAAGCACGTTATACAATAATGTCTAATATGCCATAATGTATTGTGTTGGCAAGATCTTGTAATTCTTTTGGTGTGTTTTTATTTCGGTGTAGTGTGGCGTTTTATGCTGTGCTGTTGCTCTAAGATGAAACCTCATCCTGTAATGTGAGGCCGTCCGTCATGTAGTGAGTTCTTCGCTGTGGTGTAGTATTACTGCATGTTGTGGAAATGTGGTTATTGTGGCCTTAAGACAGTGGATGCCTGGAAAAATAAGTGTATAAAATCAAGGGGGGGGGGGGATTTATTGAAATGCCTTCAGCTTCAGGTATGAAGTAAGTTCCTACCAGTATGTTGTTGGATCTCGTATGTATCCAGCAGCAGGTATCGATGTAGATTCGAGTGTCGAATCAACAGAACAGCGCCACCTGCAGGCAGAGAAGGTGGATATTCCCACCAGCAGCCTGTTGTGGCCTCCTCCGCTTTTTTACCCGCCTTTGAATTGGCAGACAGCTGCTTCGCATTCTGCGATTCAGACAAAGGGACTGCCTCTTTGCGGGGGTTTGTTCCGTTTCGCATTAGCAGCATGTAATGAACCGTTTGGATCAAAATCAGAGGTTACGCAGTTTTAAAAGCCCGGTGTCTCTGAACACTCTAATTTGTTATGCTTTCATGTCTCTGACCAGGGCAGTGGGTTGGACCAGTGGTTATCAGGGTAGGTTAGTTCCTGCAAATGGGTAGTATTTGGAGTGCGTTCCTCCAGCACCAGCTCTGGGCATGTAGAACATGACAATGTTCTCAGCATGCGGGCAAGGGTCTGTCCTTCTATGACATGCAGCTTATATGAAATTTTGTGGCAGAGAGAGCGAGAGAGAGAGAGAGACTCCTTTGGGTGTACCTTACCTTGCACCATCTGCTTTCTGTAATTTACTCATGATGCTTCTGACACTGACTGGATAACCAGTCATTGACAACAAATAAATGGATGAATGAAAGTTTGTTTCTCTGCTTTTTTCGGTCTGCAGTTTGGTTTTCATCTAGACAGCTTGTCTTTTTGTGGGATATTCAGTCTCATGCCGTTGAAGTTTAAAATAGATTTTTACAAGACAAGAAGCTGATTGTCATAAACACCAGTCCATATAAGAATCTACAGACAGGATGCAGTGTAATCTATGTAATTTCATCTTCAACGCATTTTTTAGTGACAAACGTTGGGCGCCATGGCAATGAACAAAAGGGTGGGTGTGGAGGGAGTTCCTTTTGCCATTTCTACGTTCGTGTGCGAAGAATTGCTGAAAATTTAAACCCGGTAACCTGAAGTCATGTGATAAACTTGAGCTCTTGGAACGATTCATCTCAGAGGTTTGCGGTGAAATTGTAGTGTTGGAGCTCATTGGAAATCTGTGAAACCATTTTAATGCCATTTCCCCAATGCAGTATGAGGCTCATTTACTCAGGGAATTGACGTCATGGTCTTTATCAAATTTTGCAAAAAAGTTTAATAAATATATCATTGTGTGACAGATACACATTTTTGTTTTATCCCAGTCTGCGGAACACCTGACCCAAGCAATCAGGAGCTCTAAACACCTTACTGGTGTGCTGGGAACTGGGATAAAACAAAAATGTAGATCCTTCCAGTGTGCCCCTGAGGACTGGTTTGGGGAACACTGAACTACGAAAACCTCGTATCTGCAATTTAGCTGATTTTCAGGTTTTTGGTGCAATACACAATAGATAATAATTCAAAATTTTGTTCTGTAAAAAGCACATAAATGACTAGCCAATAAAAATCTCAGAGAAAGTGATGTTATTAAAACTTGTATCTGATTTCCCATTTTTTTATGATATGACAACCTTGTATCTGCAAGGCACATGACCCTTGAGTTCATTATCTCCAAATTTGCTGTATTTTAGACAGGTATGCACTGTTGATGAACACAAGCAATTTTCTGACATTGTTTGTATAAGGTCACAGATAAGCCCCTGGGGTAAACGTGAACTTTCAAATTTGTGTGAATTCTGTAAAGCCAGTGAATATAGCCTGAGACACTACGTGCATGCATGCACTACTCTATTGTTTCCTTCATTCAATAAACAACCCTTTAATGTTGTGCCCCCCCCCCCCCGTGAGCTAGTTGTTTCTGTCTCATGTTGTATCAAGGTTATTAGAACAGTTATTAAATCCCTTTGAGCTATGAATGCTATGAATGGACACTTAGGGCACCTGACTGTGAGTGCATGTGAAGTGTGCAAGCCAACATTTAAAAATGGATTTAAATTTGCCTGTTAAGAATCCTGGAAAATCAAGGGGTCTGCAAGAATGGCCATTATTTCTAAATGCTTAACCAATATCTTGTCACAGCTGAAATAGACTATTTTCTTAGCAATTAACAACATTAAACACAAATGGTGAAAGGGCTTGAATTGCTAAAATGATCACTTTGCATGGCTGTTCATGGACATGAAGAATCTGTGATTTTGTATGTTTTGTTAAAAGATATTATAATTATTATAATTTCTAAATTAAAAAAAATATATTACAGGGAAAACAGAATATGGAATATGAGGCTAACTTTATTGCGGTGTAACAATTATGTCTTTGTAAGACATTCCAAGATTGGAGCAGAATTTTATGAGCTGTGGTCACCACTTCATGTTCACCTATTAAATGAAAGAATGTTACATTTATATAGTGCAATTTTTACATTCGCGAGACACCCAAAGTGCTTTACAGCTTTTGTTTGTATTGTGTGCAGAACTTAATTGATTGTCGCTCAAGATAGTACTTTGTGCACATAATATAATTTATTGCGTGCACAGTATAAAAGTTATTATTTTTAGGACATGGGCACTGTGTGATATGACTGGAATGGGTGAAAGCTACTGTCCTTTGGTTAGCCTAAAACTGGCAAAGAACTTATCTCATACACCCTATTATTGTTGTCAATGAGTTGTATCTAACCCTACCTTCATAATTTCCTCAAATGTTATAATAGACAATGTTGATTCATACCTTGTGCATACCATTTTGTCATTCACTGCTTCTGAAAAGTGATATTGTTGTATTTGTTGAACTGAAATAAAAATGATCAGTATGAATCTGTTTATTTTCCGTTTTGCTCATAAGTCATAAACTACAACAATGAAGTGAGCTAGCAAGTGAGTTTTGTGTTTCTCCTGAAAAACGATGGTTTTGCAGATACGAGGTTCTCTTACTTAGCCGGCAATATATGAAAATGGAGACCTGTCCAGAGTGTCCCCTGCCTGCCGTGTGCTGCGGCCTGCCTGGCACTGCCCCTGGACTTTCTATCATTCTGTAATGCAGAAGTTGAAGATTATAGACATTTGAAATCATTGAAAACCAAGCCACCATTAACTGCTGTCATGTTGCTTGGTTGGCATTTGACTTGCTGAGTGTTAATGTAGAGGTTCAGCTCACTGATGTCATTATGGAGGTAATGCCACCTGTTTGGGGAATTACTGCTCCGCTCTGCACGCTTCAGCTGTCTTCGTCACAATGCTCATCTTTGCTTTGTGGTATTTTGCACATGAGAGAAGAATGTAAATAATGTAAATGTAAAAGATTTTTTTTCCTTCTAGGTTTAGTTACCGGTGTTTACATTCCTTACAGGCTAGTTACATGGTCCCATGCCCATCTGTTTGGGCGGTCAGTCATACGTGTCACGGATTCCCCTGACTGCTTTTGGTGTTCTAGGAACCCAGTATGGCCTGTATATGGCTTAATAATTTGAAGACGTTTGACAAACTATAAAGAAGTGGGATTTTTTCATACCCAAGAATACCCAGACTCCCACTCTTGTTCAATACCCAAATTAGTTAATTGGGAAAATGCACCATATTCATGGACATGAAAAAACCACCCTTAAATTTCAGAATCACTCATTCCAGACTTTGGCCTGTAACACTTGGGTTTAAGCTGGAGATGCAGTTTTAGCTTTTTTAGTTTTAGCGAAACAGCGAAAGTCAATGTTTCCCATCCGGGTCCTTGGGGGCCCCCAGACAGTCCATGTTTTTGCTCTCTCCCAGCTTCCTGGTAGACAGCCCACATTTTTGCGCTATATTTTGACTGTCTGGGGGTCCCAGAGAACTGGGCTGGGAAACACTGATCTAAAGTAAAGGTAACTGAGGAACCTCAGTATACTTGTGCGGTGAAGCAGGTTCCCAGCATGTGTCGTAGATCGTTTGTTGAACGCCAGTAGTCAAAGTCAACCTTGTCATTGTGCACTGGCACAATGAAATGAGGTAGTAAGCTCTCTCACTCACTCACATAGCAATAGTTCTAAAAAAGACAGTGGAATAAAATAAACATAAATGCTACGACAGTGATTTGCAGCGTCTGTGAAGAACTCCAGTGGAGTTCAGTCGTCTGGAGGCCTTGTCCGCTTGGTGTGACAAATCAGTGCAAAATGACCTTTGCTGGTTATGCGGGCTGGCAGCTGTCCTGCCTGGTTATATAGCCCCACACTGGTTTGAGCGGGCCGTGGGCGTGGTGGGCCTGGGCGGATGCCGCATGTGCTACACCCTCAGGGCCTTCTCTGACAGTTGTGTGAAGACCACCTGTTCACCATTAGCTGGGCCGCAGTGCAAGTGTTTAAAATTAATCTGGACACATGATGTGCCTCTTATGGGAATATAAAATCCGAGAGATCACGTCACCCTGCACTTTTAACAGTGTGTCGCGTCTGTGACTGTCGATCCAGAGCATCTCTTGTAAAGGGTTTAAGACAGAGTGTACGTTGACGGTATCAAGATTAATCGAAAGTTGGTGGTTGATGCTTTTCTTGACTGTTCTCATTTATAGTGCCAAGAGGGGTAAAGGCAACAGCCTGAGGGTTTCATACAGTATGTGGTATCAAAGCAAGTCTCACAGATACTGAGCCACGCTTCCTACTTTGTGTGGTGCAGTTTTTTGGTATCAACTTGTCTTTGTGTTGTAATACTTGGGCCTCCAGGCTGTTTTGGCCATGTTCTCTGAATACTGGCTAAGGGTTGCTCAATTAATTAAAAAGATTAGTCGTTTTTATGTCCCTAATCATCGGGCCTTATGTATGTCTCCACACACACACACACACACACACACACACACACAGCTCCTCTTTGCCTGGTAGCTACAGTGACCCATTCGGATGCCAGCTGAGGTCTTGTAATGGGGTATAACAGGCTACTCTTTGCCAGAGGCGATAACGTAATGACTGTTGAAGATGGCTGATAGAGAGAGAGAGCTCATTTGAAAGTGTTTCAACCACCTGTTCTGACACTTAACCCTTAATCTGACACTTAATCAACTTTGTTTGGATCACACATAGGCTGCTGTGAATGTGAGACTAGCGAACAGTTTGGGAAGGAGATACAAAAATAGAGACGTAACCCCACTAGAGATAGTGGATATAACCTCTGATGCATTGAAGCGGCATGACCCTGCTGGCCAAGTCATTACAGAAGAGTTTGTGTGAAACAACTGACAGACATTGTGATTCATCATGGTGGTCAGCAGACATGTGCTATAGGCCATAAGGCATGTAGGAAATGCTTCTGAAGGGGTGTGTATGTTCGAACCCACAGTCCCGTAGGTCTGAAGCTGCAGTGCTACCCACTTCACCAGCATCACCTCTGGACCTAACATGACCCTTGTCTGGCTGTCTCAAGGCCTTTCCCTTACAATCATGTGTTTTCAGCGTGCAGAAATTTACACAACTGTCTTCATTCTCTTCAATCCAGTCCTTCCTACCCCACAGAGCTGCCTTGTTTGTTGGTTTTGAAGCGGTCTGTGGGGGAGGGGAGATGGACGCTCAATGTTGTAAATCTGCTACCTTGGCCAACATGTGAGAACAATGCTTTCTTTCAGATGATGGAAGCATGCGTGTCTGTGAGATTGTAGGGGTGCCATTACAGTACGAGAGCTCGGTTATGTCATGCTGCCTGACAGGTGCCCTTACAGTGTGACAGCCTGGTTATGTCATGGTGCTTGACGGTTAGGGGTCAGATAGGAGAGTTCCTGCCATGAACCTGATGCCTCAGATTTCTTTTTGTTGGCACTGCTTTCAGCTTTATCTCCCTAAATCTCTCACTCTTGCCACGTTTGAGCTGTGTTCCTTGTTGAGTAAATCCAGATGATGTTTCTTGGTGTTCTGTTGGTCTTGGGTCTTGATGGTTCCTGTGAATCTGCTACTATGGTTGCTTGTTTCCCTGATACACACAGCACATCCTGCTGGTGCCCTGGTGCCATGGTGGAAAGTTTTTCCCCATGTTGATGTCCTTTTCCTAATATTCAACAACTTGCGAATGGTTTCTTCTTGAGCTAGTAGTGCACCTTTTGAGTTACCGTAAATTCTCTTGCCATGATTTCGCACGGTGACTCTTGTTTTGACCCTGACAGCTTGGTGTGGCGAGCTGTCTTAAAGTCCTCTATCTGTCTGGTCGTAATGCTCTGAGGAGGCAGGTTTCTACAGCAGACCCCATAATCTTCTTTAACACTCATGACCTGTGAGAGCAGGGGTGGAACACATCTCTACTTTAATGGAGGATTTTGATGGAGTTAAGCAGTTTAGGTATTTTATGTGCAGCCAGAAGTAAAGCGAGATTTCTTTGTGTTGCAGAGGTGTCACTGTGAAGGGCCCGGGCCAGTCTTCCTGTTCACCCGGCACAAGAGCCATTGTTGCCGCAGGAAGGGGCACAGGCAACAGGAAGTGGGGCAACATTTACAGTTGGCAGTCATCTGGGCTGTTTTCAGCAAACGCCCTAGGATATTAATAGCCCCCGGTTCCCTCCCGGAACTCGCCTTTATTGACTGGACCTGGCTGATGCTTTGCGGATTCAGGATTAGAGCGGCTCCCGCAAGTCTGATGCAAGCTGAAGCTTGTCGATCTTCTCGGTGGGGGCTGGGGGGCCTCCAGGGGAAAATAAAAAATATATATATTTTCCAGGTTGTTCAATTTGTGGTTGTCCTCACCTCTGAACTTTGCTCTACCCCAGCTGCCCCTGAGATTCTCCACAGACCAATTGGTTGCTGGTGCTGATCATGGTCACCATGGCCACTGTCTTGCCGTAATTGAATTGCAATCAAGCGAGCCCACTCTGGCAAAGCCCTGTCATTTCCCGTGTCGTGACTTGTCAGTACTTGCCCCACGTGTCTCTTTTCCAGCTCTAAAATGTTTACAAGGTAATAAAACTGTTTGCTAGAATGGCATTGCCTGTCTGGGAGTCCGCTTGCACTCCTAACCTTGGCTTTTAAAAGAGCTCCTTTTTCAAATGACGGTTTGTTCTATTCCTGTGCTGGAGGGATCACAGCTCTTTGTTATTATACGCTTGGGGTACTTGCTCTGTTGACCTTTTATTAAGAAGTTGATGAAAGACAGTGGACTGGACCTTGTAAGGCTTTACGTGCTGGAGTTGTCAAACTGGATGCACAGTAATTTGTGTTGCGTTGTGTGTGGCAGAGGACAACAGGTTGTGAAATTCTTCTTGCTTACCTTCTGAAAGTCTTGGAGCACCAGCTTTGAGTGCAACTCTCTTCCTCAGGCTGTCCTTAGGTTGACTTTTGAGACTTTCCAGTCCTTCCTTATATGGTTTCTGCTTCAACTGATTTTTCATCCCAGTCTCCTTGATACCTTTATTTCATACCTCCTTGATACCTAGAGTAGAGCCTCAAAATGAGTTATCCGAACAGGGTGCTGGCTTGCAGCCTTAAATACTGCACCAAGGAGAGTGAGGGAACCCTTGATTAGCCGGATTCTGGAAGGCATGGTCACATGGGTTAGTTGCATTATTCCTGTGTTTCGGGTTGTGACAGTTTTCCCTTTGTTCCTTTGCTTTTGAAGTAATTCCCTCTCTCCCTGTAACAGGCTGGTTACAGGACACTACTCCATGGCACCTGAGGGAAAGGTGGCTGGAAGCCACGCTGCTTGAGCTTTGAGCTGTCAGAGTAGCTCAGCTAAGACTCATTACGGGCTTTGAACTCACACGACGTTATATAACCTGGAGCTGCCTTGGAACCAAGGAAAATGCAGGAACATCAATGGACAAAAGAATGCCTCCTCTCTTCTTCATAACAGAATTTTTCTTGTGGTTGCAATCATTTCTGACTCTGTGGAAGACTCTAAACCTGCATGAGAAAACCCATGACCAGCAATGGATTCACACAGAAATCGTTTTCATGTCCATAGGTGTTGTGAGTTGCCATTGCTCATATCAACACAATGGTTTCACTTCAGTCTAAATGCAGATCTGGTTGGGTTTCTCTTTGGGTTCAGTGTGTTAGGGTTATCTTAGTCTTCTTGTGTGGCAGGTGGCATCATGTTTTTTTCCCCTCAAAGTAAGTAACCACAGGACACAGCAGACAGTAACATAAGAAATGTATTCATAACTTGGCATGCATGCTCCGTTCTGAAGGCTCTGAGTGGGGGTGGTTCCCCCCCAGACATCTGCTTCTGACAGTCATTGTGCTCATAGCGTGATATCGCTCATTCTCCTGTTCTTCTTTTGTGCTTTATTTGTTTTTTTTTCTAAGCTTTGTCGGGGAGTAGCTGTGCACACGGAACCTCAATCTCAAACACACACGGCGCCGCTATGTTTGACCTCCGATACTTGTGTTTAATCAGTTGACCATAAGGTGAATCTGTGAGAAGTCAGTCAAAAAATTGGAACTCTTCCGGTGTTATGATTTTAATTAAAGCTTTCCCAAATGTTTGCTAACAGAAAAATAGCTGTGGGAGAATTTTGGACCTTACGTTCCACCTTCTGTTTTTCATAAGGCTTTAGTAGTGCCAGGATAGATTGCAAAAGGATTACAAATTAGTGTGAGTATTCCTCAAAGTTATTCCTGGGCTTGTACTGTCAGTATTAGGTTCCCGTTTGGCTCATTTTTCCCGGACTAACAAAATAAACTGATTTAGGGTTTATGTGCCTAGAGGGGCTATGCTGTGGAAGAGACTTGGAGCCGAATGCTGATTCTCCGTTTGCATTGGTCGTCGTCTTACAGTAACCCAAACGCTGGTTTACAGCAATTCCCGCTGACTCAGTGTGAATCATATGATGTCAGTTACTTGGGAGTGAACCCGACAACTGACTGGTATGTCTTTGATAGGAGGTGCGGGTAATCCAGTCTTTTCTAAACATCGACAAGAGATCAGAGTTCTCGTTTAAGGTTTTACTTTACAACTCTAACGCGTGTCACTGCTGGGAAGTGTGGGCATTAGTATGTTCTAAGCTCATGTATGAGAATCAAGCCGTTTCAGCTCCTCTCAGTTATGTATTTGTAGGATTACCTAGGAAGTTTTGGGTGGATCCTGACTGTCTCCCCCCCCCACCCCTCACCCCGACTTGCAGTGTGAATCAGCCACTTGGCGCTAAGCTGGGTTAAAGAGGTGAGACAGTTCTCCTGTTTTTACTGGTGGTGGTGCAGCTCTCTTGAGTCAGGGAGTGTTGTGTTTGCCTTGGGTAACTGCAGGGCTTCACTGCTCCGCTCATGCAGAAAGGAGATTGTGAAGGGAGATTGGGAGATCACGGTCCAGCCTGGTGGTACTGTAGGTGCACGGCTTTGATGCTTGTGGTGTGCGGAAGTTATTCATGTCCATCCCAGGTTCGGTTTTGATGGTAAAGTATGCCAACCCATAGAAGACACACTTGGAAAATGGATATAATTACATTTGCTTATTTATCCAAAGCTAAATAAGCAGGGTCAGATAGGCCCTGGAAAAGCTGAGGTTTAAGGGCCTTGCTCAAGGGCCCAATAGAGAACTCACTCTGCCAACCTCGGGATTTGAATCGATGACCGATCATAGGCTCAGCATCCTAACCCGCTGAGCCACCTCCCCCATCATTCGCAGAAACCTCACTCAAAGTGCTGAGGGTATGAAATTGCCATTTATGTCTCCTGAGGCATGAGGAAGTAGCCAATCATATGCTGCTTTCTGCATGGATTGGTCAACTCGCCCATTTCCTTTTTGCAATGTGGCCTGCTGGTTCCTCAAGCATTCCTGCCATTGTTTATTTCCAGAACTACTCTTGGGGTCTTCAGTTCCCTTCACACAAACAGTAATGGCCTGCTTTTACAATATGAAGTTCTCTTACAAAGAGAATGGCATTTCTTGAATGCAGATGGTGTACATTGTGGTAAACATGATGAACAGTACTGTTTTTTTAGCCATACTTTGAGCATGCCGAGTTAGTAATTACTGCTGGTGCTGTGGATGTCCGCGATCTATCGACTATTAGGTTGTCTAAGTAGCAGTGTAGGATGAGGTCAGTGGCTTCAGGTTGTGCCAGAACAGTAGTTTTTTTAACGCAAATCAGTAATGAAAGTGAAACCTCATCGCTTGTGTTTTATTTATTTTTTTTCTCCGGCAGAAATATATGATCATTTGACAGCTCTTCACTGCTACATTCACTGGCCAGGATATTAGGTTACACCTCCTTATGAACTCATACAGCCTGCTTCTTCAAACGGCCAATCACGTGCATGCAACTCAATACATACTGCATGCAGACATGGTAAAGAGGTTCAGTTACAGTTTTGCTAAGCACTGAAATGGCAAAGATGTGTGATGTAAGTGGTTTTGAAGACCCACCTGGGATTTTCACACAATACAGTGTCTAGAGTTTATAGAAAATGGTGTGATGGGAAAAAACACCCAGTCAGCAGCAGTTTGTTGCTGAAAACACCTTGTTAATGAGAGAGGTCACAGGAGAATGGCCAGACTTGTTACAGGTGACGGGGGAAAAAACTGCTCAGTACAACAGTGATGTACAGAACAGCTTCTCTGAGCACACAGTTCACTTTCTGAAGGAAAAGTGTCTTCTTGCTGCTACCAGATTTCTGCACCTAATAAAACAGCTTCTGGGCATGTGTCAGCAATAACTAAATAAAAACTGTGTATCTTTGAAATCTTGTAATTTTCCTCCTCTATGACAGTGAGTCTGCTTTTAGTTTGTAGGGGGTCCAAACTAATTTTTTTACTACCTGATAACCTGATAATCGGTAAGAAAAATGTTTCGGGGTCAGTCCAGACCCGTTATTTTACTGCTTGGCTGTGTACCTGCGTGACAGGAACATTCATTGATTTCACCTGTGCCTTTTAACTGTTCATGGAAGGAGGAGTTCTGTTTGTCTCTTGTCCTAGAAAATGCCTGAACCCACACCCTTACTATTAACTAATGCTTCTTGTTTCCTGCACTTCTCTTTTTTGGTGAGGTCAAAATGACTCTTTCGTTTCCGTACTGTTGCGCTAAAATTATCTCCACTGCTGCACGTCTTGTTTCCACCCATTGAAGGGTCACATGATTCTATTAATTCTGCAAATTTAAAGCATCTCACAGCTGGAGTGTAGTTTTCTGCAGACATGGGGTTGGGGGGGGGGTGATCTCACCTGCCCCCCCTGGGAGGTCCAGTGGGGGTTTCTTGCCCAGATCGGCTGAAGGTTCTGTTCACCCGTTTCTTCTTTCCTGTGCCTCTTGCCTCTTCCACTGGCCTGGGAATCTGAACAAGGGCCCACTGTCCCAATGCCTTGTGCCCCACCCCACGCCAAACCCGCACGTGAGGCTGCCTGTCCCCCCTCCCTCCCCGGTGTCACAGTCTGAGCTGAAAGGCCTGTGTGTTTTGGAGTGAGAGCATTGGCAGTGAGAGAGGGATGTAAAAGCTCCCTGTCAGACAGGGCGGCAGGGACACCTGGAGCTGGCTTCTCTAGCATCGCGACAGCCATGCGCAGGACAAGTGAGCTGGGCAGCCTCAGCGTGCAAGCTGGGAGTCTGAGCGCAGGGACAGCACCCCTAGAGGACAGTGAGGAGAATGTTGTGAGACCTGATCCAGGGCACAGATCTCTCCCTCCCCCCCCCAGAAGGGTCGGGGTGGAAATCTCTCAACATGTGCAGACCTGCACAGGGCCTTCTGCTCTCAAGAGTCCGCACTTTTAGATGAGATGACCAGAATAAATCTTAAGTTTTAAAGAATTAGAAAAATAGCAGAGCGTCAGTTTCCTTCTGCGGGTCCGAACGTAGCACCATCGTTTACCTTCGTGCGACTCCAGCCCACTCCTTGCTCCAGGTGCTTCTTGCAATCCCACGCGGACGCGGCGGGTCTTTCTGCCAAAGTCTCCTGGCCACGGCATGCGGTCAGGGGGTCTGTGTTGACTTGCCAAGGCAGCGGCATCCTGCAGCAAGGAGGAGCTGGGGAAGATATTAGGTTCTTGCGCCCTGGAGGTAGTCTGTCTCTTACCTTCATTTTGGGTCGGCTCTGTTTTGCCGATTTTCGTTGCGGCTTGCCCTAGCCCAACAGCAGGGTCATGTGAGCAGACCCTGAAGTGGGGCTCAGAACTCCAAGGGTTAGCTTTGGGCCTCAGTTTTTTATTTCACCTGATTTTATTTTTGTAGATGGAGGTGTCCGAGTATTTGGGTCGGTTCCCCTGGTTGCTTGAGATCTAATACTGCACTGTTACTAGCACAGACACGCACGTGCTGTTTTGAGGTTAATCATGCAATATAGAAGTGTCCAGACGAAGACTCTCAGGTGAAATTCCAGGTGGACGGGCTCAGCTGTCCTGGTTGAACCGAAGCCGCTGTTCTTGCTTGATACTTCGGATATGTACGAGAGGAGCCAGTGTGCGACGCGTGAGCCGACGCCCCCAGACGACCAGGAACCGCTCACCCCTCTCACTCCCGCATGTTTCTAGCGTGAAGCAGGGGCGGGGGGGTCAAGGAGTTGGGAATCTTGTGCCGGGAGCCTGGTGGGGGTCGAGGTGCCTGTAAATCCCTGCATGCGCGTGTACTCCAGCATGCGCGTGTACTCCAGCATGCGCGTGTACTCCAGCATGCATGTTCCTTTTTTCCAGTGGGACCTTGGCCATCCGTGTGTGCGCTGCCTGTTATTTCCTGTTGCTCATTTTTGAGGCTTTTTTAATAACTCCATGCTGAGACCTAAAGGAGCCACACTGACCCTCCTGGAAACAGAAATATGGGGGGGGGGGGGCATGGGGGAGAAAGCACCTGGTGGAGTGGCCGTGCGGGGGGGACACTGGCAAGGACATTTTAGGTGTCTTTAACATCCTGAATGCATCCTCAAAAGAATGGCTACACTACTGGGAGTGCTGGTTTGAAGACACATGCACCATTCACCAGTCCCCCCACTGGTTTTAACAGCTGAAAGCCCAGTGATGGACTTTCAGTTCTTAATTCCCAGAGGATGGTTCACCGCTCAGGCTGAAGTTTTGCCTTCTGTTGCTCTTTGGCTTTAATATTGCATGATTTCAGCACTTAAACCCCCCTAAATATCATTTTTAATTCGTCATTTCCGCTTATCTGTTTTCAGATTAGATTTTTAGTGATTCATTATATTGCATTTTTGTTTAGCAGACTCTTTATCCAAAGCAGAGTCAGTCCCTGGAGCCGTTGGGGGTTAGGGGCCCTGCTCAGGGGCCCAACAGTGACATCACTCTGCCGACCCTGGTGAACCGGTGACTTTCCAATCCAGACAGCTGAGCCACAGACTGTATCTCTGTTTTTAGCTATTATGTTTTTTTATGTCTGATTATAAATGTTTCTTTCAAAAGGCATTAAGATGGTGGTGTGTACACTTTGTACTTCTGTGTGAAAATCAAACTTTGCTTTCCTTAAAAGCTGTGGACTTGATTTATGAAACTATGCATCTTTTTAAATGAAATGCATTTATATCCGAGTAAATATTCAGTATTTATTTATAGTAACAGGTTTACGGTTTCGGTGCATGTGGTATTTGTTCACAGAATATTTGCGTTCCCTTATTCATTGATTTTTTTTTTAATGAAACAAAAATATTTACCTAAGCCCTTCACAAATCCTAACTGCTTAAAATTCTTGGGCTGTTAATAAAAATACGTGCAGGTGTGTGTGCCAAGGGTGGATTGCATAGGCTATTCTAGGCACCAGCCTAGGGCCGCAACAAATATCAGGGGCCCCACCCAGCGCAAAACAGGGGCCCCACCTTAGGGAAAAATAAATGGTTGAACTGCTCCTCCCGCCCCCCCGTGATCACTCAGTCTTACCAACTGCACCCCTCCTTTCGGATTTGGGAAATTTAACTGATAGCACCTACACCCCCAGTCGGCCATGTCAGCCTAGGGACCTCAGAGATGTAAACCCCCCATGTCTGTAGCAGCATCCTGCCATTTTTCGCCCAATTGCACCAAAGAATATCAAAGTCGAATCTCTCTCTCTGCTTTGAAATTTTAAGCAAATGCCTCACAGCGCTGACAGCCAACCCTCAGATTTATTTAAATACAATTAAAATAGTTTAATCCATTCCATGTCCTTTTAATGGCCTCAACGTTTTGCAAGTTGATTTCATGACCTAAAAATCCACATTTTCCCAGCAAAACAAGCTAAAGAATCATAATGTCCTATCGAGTAACGTCCGATCACATTCATTTCCAAGGTCCTTGATAAATAATATACACTGCTTGAGAGACACGTGAAAGCCGACACGGTAGGATGTTAGCAGTGTTTTGCTTAGTGTAACAAGTGCAAGAGAATGGGCAGCGTTGCCAGCTGTATAATGACCCGCTGTTCATATCTAACTTGTAAGATAGATAAGCAAGCAGATAGGATAGCGGTATACTGTAGCACCTGCACTGTTTCGTTACATAAAAAGAAACTTTCTGTACAATAAAATATTTCACCACAGCTTCAAGCGCTGCCTTCTTTCTCAGCTTCTGTTATTTGCTACCTTCGTGCATCTTTTGATTTTGAAATACGGATGAATACTTGCATATGTATCAATCAGATGTTTCCTGTTGTTTTCCACAAAATTAAAGCATTCAAGAAGATACTACTTAAAGTCAGTGTCCTTTTAATGTGCGAGTCCATTCAATTTCAAGATATTAAAGTGTGCCTTACAAAGTTAGTAATTCATTTTTTAAGATAATCCTCAAATTTGAGCATTTTATCATTGATTTTGACTGGGTGACATCTTTTACAAAGGCTGTTTGTATTTCTTACTAATTCCTTATATTAGTCTGCCTGCAATGAATGGTAACCCCTAGCAACCGTTCTTATGACATCTGTGGAGAGGTGCTGAGATGCCGCATTGTGTCCTCATTAGAAGTTCTCCTGTCAGAAGGGCAGCAGCTGCAAGGCTTGGCAGGTGGTCCGTTTGCCGTTGCTCGGCCTCCAGCTCAAAAGCCGATTGGCTGCCCGCCAGGCATCCTTTGTCACCATTGGCTGGCTGCACGTCTTCCCCTGCCTCAGTCGTAGTCGTATCTTCTCTAACCAATTGTGAATTCCTTAAATCAACAATAGGCAGAAGGATTCATTTATTTTTGAAGGCCTGTGCAGCTGTGAGAGAGAGTGGAAGTGACCTCGGCCTGCACTTCCTGTCCTAGTGAGATTCCTGCAAACAAGAACGATTGACACCTGGGTGTCACAAAGCTGTATCTGAACCATAATTCAGGCATGTTTTCGGTTTCTGAGTAGGATTCTGTCCATTTCTCCTGCTAATCCTCCTTTCTCTCTCCTCAATAGCTGGGATGTCTTGACGGGGTTGCCTGGGCACTCTGGACGGGTGCGCGGCACGTGCTGATGGGAACTGCTGCTCCAATATGAGCCTTCATGATGTCGGAGGTAGGAGACGTTTCGAGGACCCCGAGCTCACCCTGCGAATCTACCCGGGGAGCATCGCGGAAGACACCATTTACTGCCCCGTCTCAGCCCGCAAGACCACCACAGCCGCAGAGGTCATCGGGCAAGTCATCGACCGGCTCCGGCTGGACAGGACCAAATGCTATGTGTTGGCAGAGGTGAAAGAGTTTGGTGGCGAGGAATGGATCCTGAATCCCACGGACTGCCCTGCCCAGCGAATGATGCTGTGGCCAAGGATGGCGCTGGAGAACCGTGTCGGTGGCGAGGACTACCGCTTCCTGCTGCGGGAGAAAAACCTGGATGGCTCCATCCACTACGGCAACCTACAGATGTGGTTACGGGTGACGGATGAGCGGCGCCGCCTGGTGGAGAGGGGCCTTCTGCCACCTCCGCAGCCCAAGGACCACGATGACCTGTGCAACCTGCCTGACCTCAACGAAAAGATGTTGCTGGAGAATCTGCGCAGCCGCTTCAAGGAGGAGAAGATCTACACCTATGTGGGCTGCATCCTGGTGGCCATAAACCCCTTCAAGTTTTTGCCTATCTACAACCCCAAGTATGTGAAGATGTATGACAACCACCGACTGGGCAAGCTGGAGCCGCACATCTATGCGGTGGCCGATGTGGCGTATCATGCCATGCTGCAGCGCCAGAGGAACCAGTGCATCGTCATCTCTGGCGAGAGCGGCTCGGGCAAGACCCAGAGCACCAACTTTCTCATTCACCACCTCACTGCACTCAGCCAAAAGGGCTTTGCTAGTGGTGTGGAGCAGACCATCCTGGGGGCGGGACCTGTGCTTGAGGTAAGAGGAATGAAATTTCCTAGTTAATTTGTTGCGACAGTGAGAGCGGCGCGGTTGTTTTTTTTGCATTTTATGTACGAGCGTCAAGTGGCGGACTGTTGTTTTCTGTGACGCTAGATACGAAACGGCATGTTTATGTTAAGGCTAAATTCTGAGGACTGCCCACTCTCTTGTTCCCCCCCTGCTTCTGAGGAATGGGCTGATCGATGACTTTCCTGCTAAGGTCCACTGCTAAAGGCACCTGTGGCTGCCAGGATACCGGTATTTACTGCAGGGCATGTTATGACGATTCCCGATTTGTGTCCCTGGCTGTTTAGCTACCGTGAGACCAGATCTGACCAGACTTGGCAGATGTGGAAAACAACAAGATTTTGCCAGTTTGACAGCCAACCCACAATATATATTTTATGACAGAGTGGTATTTTTTATGGAAGAATCTGTGCCAACGAGCAGTGTCATGGTTTTGATGGCAGTTGATAACTATGTATGACGTGCAACCCGCAAAGGTTGTGAGTAAGTGTCATTTTATGGTAAAAGAGTGTCTGGTGGCACCTTTTGTGGTGCTGTCCTAAGAGATGCCATTTTATTGTCGTGCAAGTAAAATTGTTCTTTCAGGTTCACCTGAAAGTGATGTTTGGTGCTGCTGCGATTGAGCCTGGCTGCTAGTTTGAGAATAAACAGGAGTGATAACACATTGTTACCAGGTGTGTGTTTTGGAACCTTCCAAACAGGGTCATGTGATCTTGCCTCTGATTACGGATAGGCAGGACACTGTGGACATCGGCAGCTGGGTGGGTGCCGATGGCCTCGGTAATGTTGAGGCACTCTCTGATCCATAGGGTGTGACTGAACAACAATCAAGTTCTCACACTCGTTGGTGAGGGGAATTAGAGAAGATGGTACTTAGTGATACAGTGATCAGCAGCATGCTTTGCGTTCATGTACTGTGTTGTGTGCAAGCGTGTGTCTCTGCAGGCCTTTGTGTCCGAGAGTGAGGTGGGAGTGTGTGTTGCATGGCATGTTTATTGCGTGTGCACCATGTGCTCCCTGCTAGCAGCGAGAGAGCTTGAGGGGCGTGGAGCATAGCTTTCTGGCTTGTGGGAGCTCCTTTTCTAGAGTAGGGATTTTTCTCTGCGATGCTTGCTGCTGTCCACTGCCAACATCACTCCACACGTGGAGCCCTTAGTGGCCGAATGAGGAAGTGGAATCATGAGGCGCTAAATATGCTGTGGTCTGGCGTCTAGAGGTAACGATTACGGGTGGAATTCCTCAGCCTGCGGTGCTCCTGTGTTTGTAAGGCTGCAGTTGCACCAGACGTCCTCCTCCTGGCTCCCTGCTTTCTCCCTGGCACTCTGTCAGTCTCACTCTTTTAGCTAAGGAGTGAGTCTGCTGGTACAGCGATGGGCTGGCCCCCCGTCCTGGGTTGTTCCCCGCCTCGTGCCCATAGTTTCCGGGATAGGCTCCGGACTCCCCGCGACCCACTGGGATAAGCGGTTTGGACAATGGATGGATGGATGGAGTCTGCTGGTATTATCACCTTGCTGTCACAAAAATCTGATTTTTGTTGACAGGGAAATGGTCTGGATTGGGACTCTCATAGCCTTAGTTTGGGCAGCTATAGTTTGTGCCTTTTATGACCTGGCTGGTCAATGCTATTTGCTCATCTTCCTTCTTGTGGGGACAGAGTTGACACTTGGCTTAGTCTGTTTGCAGGTTTAGCTTAGTCTGTTTGTAAGTGGAAAGTGCTTTTTTGGATGGATGTGCAGAGGAAAGTGTAGCCAGGTCTTTGCTGGCAAGAGATTGAGATGGAAACAAGTGGGCCAACTCTACCTTCAGACTAATCTCTGTGGGCCATTTATACTATCCATTTTTTTTTCCAAACACTTTGCTAGTTTTTTGCTCAAGCACAGCACTCGGCTCTGGATGCCCTTGTATAGCAAACCCCTAGCTGTTGCACAATTTCCCAGACATGCCAAACTGATTTCTTGGTAGGTAAACTGTGGCTAGTGTGATGCACCTCTGTTTCGCTGCATTGTCTGTACCCGGGTCCATCACATTTGTGTTGGCCTGGGTCTTAGCTTCTTTTCTTTCCGTTATCTAGCTATCAGACATGCATGTTGATGCATAGAAGCCTCATGTTCTTCACCTCTGTGGGCCTGTAAGACCAGGCTTGTATCTGGAATACTCACATAACCTTCTCTGGAAACAGTGCATGCCTTTAGCAGAAGGGAACTAGGGGCGGGCTCTTCAGGGCGAACGCACCAAACGCTGTGAGTGCATCCATCTGCACAAGCTCCTCACCCGGGCGAAGGGAGGAATTGTAGACCTGTTGTGAAATCACGTCGTGCACTCATGAAGACATATGGACTCACAACAGTAGCTGAGGCGGGAAACTTGTGTAGCGTCTCCCATGGATTCCTTTGGCAGAGGTTGTCATTGGGGGAGGGGTGGTGAATGAATTTGGGAGAGAGGACTGTTGGGCTATGTTAGCTTCAAAGCTGACAGCTCTGGGAGTGGTGTGGTGTCCAGTAGGTACTTCCCAGCAGATATGTCATCCTTCAGAAGATACCCATCAGATGCCCAACAGGGACCCTCGGTTCACAGAGACCGTGCTCTTCTGTGTTTCACTATTATTGCTGCATGTGCAGTCACACTCCTAACTGTGACTCTCAATTCATTTTCATCTTCTATGAGCAGCTTTAGAGAGTACCTGTGTAGCAGGGTGGGAGGGGAGCTGGTCTAGGGGGACTAAGCAGAAGCCTGGATTAATGAAGCTGCCCGGCTCACTGCAGCAGATTGGACCTGTCTGAACGATCCGTCTCCTTGGCTTTCTGACAGATAACTCTTTGTTGGCATAAACCCTTGGGGGGGTCGGTGTGTGGCTCAGTGGGTTAGGCTTCTGTGCCTGTGATTGGATGGCTACCGTTACAAATCCCATCCTCAGCCGAAACGTTACCATTGGGCCCTTGAGCAAGGCCCTTAACCTCTCAACAAATGCTTCGGTGGTACCGGATAAATTTCCCACCCTGAGGTTGTATCCCAAGCTTCCCTCTCAGCTGTATATGCATGTATCTCAAAGGAGAGTAAGATGGGATGTGCAAAAATAATAAATCGGAGGCTTGTTTTTACTCCTAACCCTCAACTATCTCTGCTTCATAGATGGCATAGGGTTGGTTGTTTTGATGTGAGCTGTAGAATGAAACTGCTGTAATCACCAGTGTTCCCTGGGGGAAGAGCACTAAGATCACAGTGGTTTGCTCTGTAAGGGGGCGGGGCTGAGTCCAACAGGCCCGCCCCTGTCTGTCATGTGGTTCATACGGGGTCATTTCAGATTATAGCTTACCTGAGGCGGTATGTTTTCTGCTGCTCCGAAGATAATCTATATATCTGGCTGTAGCTTGCACAGGATACCGTTAAACATCTGTTTCCTGCATCATGCCGGGCCCAAATTGGAATGCGAGACTTATATATAGATTTTTTTGTTCCTTGCGCTTGTGCGTAGATGTGTTTCAGGCGACGGGTACGCCGTGCTCCCTGCAAGCCTTTCCTTGACGGAGAGCTGTGAGGTTCCTGCCCACCAGCTGTGAGCTGAGCCCTCTCATTAGCTCCGGAGCCTCCTTACCCACTGCTGCTCTCTGTGTTCCTCTCCGACTCCGGTTACAACCAGCGCCACTCGATAAGCCCGGAGCGCCGTGCTCGTTGTCCCCCGGGGGCCACCTTCCTCTTCAAAGTCCTCTTTGTCTTCTTCTCCCCGTTGTTTAGTAGTTCCTGATCAAATGGTGAATCAGTTCAGTTCTCCATGTAGGAGGATGCCTGGAGTTGTGCTTAGAACGGTCTTAGATGCTCAGAGCTGCTTGTTAAACATTAGCAGCCTTCCTATGATTATAATCTCTAAACGAAAGGCTCTACTGATTTTGTTATGGTCTTATCAACTGTCTGGAAAGCTGCGGTTTCAAAAGGGCTGCAGTGGTGTGATCATTTGATTTTTGAAGTATAAAGTTTTAAGCACAGAAATTTATCTCTGAATGTGCAATATTTGTACTGATTTATCTGTCCTCTATTTGTCTCTGAGTATTGACAATATGCACAAAAAAGAAAATGCTGACCCTCTACTATAGTAAAAAAAAATTCTGGTGGTATGTTCCATGTTTGTTGTAATGCCTCATGCATTGAATTATTGTCTTTGTAGTGGTACCACAGTATATTGTGAAGGTCTTTATCCAGCAATATTTCTCAGATATGATGCCTGATTCCCGATGAAACAGTGCGAGTGTTTTTGCAATGAGTTTTGTACATCATCACACTCTCCGGACACCCTGATACCTCTCCTGGGCCGCATAGGTGTGAAATGTTGCAGGCAGTTCTGGGAAATCGCCCCATTCTCCAAAGCTGACCATTCGGGTACGGGTCCAGGATTGGAATGATTCCGCTCTGTCCTGCTGTTAGATAGGTTTCATAATGAAAGGATCTGAAACAGGAAGTTGACACACTCCGTGGGCTTGAATCAGAAAGGCGAAGAAAAGCCAGTTCTGTGGTTTTTTTTTTAAAACTGGGTCTGTGATTCTTGGCGATACCAAGTCAGATCTCCTCCCCCACTCTCTGCCCCCTCTGATGCTCAGTCCAGCTTTGCTGGCTTTACAAACTTCTGCCTGGGCTTTGAGTCACCAGACTGGGTGGAAACCAGTATGTTATTGGTGTGTGTCTGGCGTTGTGACAGACACACACACAGCCCGCTTTGTCTGCCCCGAGTCCAATCCGTAGCAGTCCAGGCAAGGTAGTTTGTGTGTCATCACTTGCCAGTAGTGACCTACAGGGTTTGGACCTAGATCAGGAGCTGTAACCCTTTCCTTGGGATGTGATGACTAACACCTGCTGTGGCAGAGATCTTTGTGGACCTTTCAGGGGATCCCATTGGTTAATTGGCCTGTTTCCATGCTGCATGTAAATTTGCTGTGGATATTGCCAAATGTGCAGCTGTGGTGTGAACCTTTACTTTGTTTCCTTTGATAGCTTGTTTAAGCTGCCATTCGTCTGTTGCTAATGTACCTGTAGTATACATGTCCCTGCTTGAAGGGCTCTCACAAGGGTGTTGGTGCAGCTTTCGTCTGAGTCCTCAGCTGCATTCTACCTCAAGCAGGTGTCTCCATTATCGTCACCCAGACTCTGTGCCCTTTGCCAGATGGGAACCCCCCAACACTCCCAGTTCTTAGCTACGTTGGGGCTCTGTAAGGGAATCCTACCAGCACCCAGGGACCTGCGCTACACGGCTTTCCTGTTATCGCTGACTGTTGAGTGTTTTAAATGAGGGATTCCCTGCTGGAATCATCTGAGAGCCTGCTGCTATACCATAATGTGGGGTTGGTAGCCTTGAAGTGCTAAAGGTAAAACACCCAGCTGTGTCAATGGGTAAAGGGTCATTTGTCATCAATAACGCATCGGGGGTCCCTGTCGGTTTTGTGCAGAACCACCTTAAATGGCCTCTCACTCGGTTTCACTCTGATTTCTTCCCAAAGAGCCTTGAAATAATAAGCCACTGAAGTCTCAGGTTTTTTTTAATCGTAGGGCTGAGGGCCACAGCTGGAGTCACGAATGTATCCTGCGGGTTCACAGCAAATGGGGAGATCCGTGCGCTGCTGTTGAACCAAACCTCCTGCTCCATTGCTTCTGATAGCTTCTCTCCTGATAGCTTCGTTCTTGCATATCATAACAATATAGAGTTTTCGCTTCTAGAATATTCTAAAAAGGACCCCTCAGATCATACTGTTATGTCAGTAAGCAGGTATTCTTGGCTTGCTGCAGCATCTCCTTTTCGGGGCGTCATGTGGCTCAGCTGCAGAAACTGCCTGGTCCTGCTTTCTCAAAAATGGATAAAAGCGTCTGCTTAAAAAAGAGAAAAAAAGAAAAAGTAATCGTTGTCTGTGGCACAGCTGTCCCCAGCATGTGGGGTATACTGGTTTGGGTTGCAGCCCCACCTTGCTGCCCGCTCCCCCCACCCCCGAGACGTTTCCGTGCATCAGAGGGTCTTGCGGCCCTGCCGTGTCGCGCTGGCCAAATCGAAATGTCAACATCCATTGTGATTCGCCGAAGACAGTGGCCCAAGAATGACCCCCACACATTCAGCCTCCAAGTGGAAGTTCACGTTGGGACGTCTTGCTTGTCTTATTTAATTAATTACTCCTGGGATGGCTGCTGCCTCAAAGCTTTATTCCTGGTTTCAGGGCGAGTAGCTGCGATCGTCTAAGACGTGTTGGGGCTGAAGACGAGCGCGAGAAGGTCTGATAAACACATACAGGAAGCGTGAGTGTTGGTATCGCTCATGGGGGCAGCCTTGGGGTTGCTGAGTGTGGGAGTGGGCACAGAGCCTGGAAGGGCGCGCCTGGACCTGACTGACTCTCACAGCCCATGCAAAACGTGGCGGCGTTGCAACGGCAGGCAGATGGGCGGCCGAGGACCATGTGTCCCGCAGCCGCTCGCTTGGCTGACGCAATGCTGCCTCGCCTGGGGCTGTAATGGGAGTAAAAATAACCAGACTGGAAGTTAGGGTGTGGGGCTCCAGTTGGTTGACACCCCTAACCCTCCACCACATGGCAGAGTCCTACCCTCCTGGCTGGATTTGTTTGTGAGAGGAACAGACCAACTGCTCCTAGTTAAGAGGAGGGAAATGCATGGCCCCCTTATTGCGATGTCCAGCACCTGACCTCACAGCCGGGCAGCTGGGGCCACGCCCTGCCCTGCCAAAGCCATGGTGGACCTCCTGTTGGTGCTGGTTCCACATGGCCCATCACACTGGGCTGAGGGTGACCATGTCCTTCAAGGGCTTATTGTTACCGCTCAATCAGAAACTAACTTCTGTCCACTGAAGTGACCTGGACTGGACCAGATGACTCCAGGAGGCCCAACTGGTGCTGAGGTTCAGGATATAAGTATTTCCCTATGTTTTCTTGACTGTAATGACATTTTTGTGAACTTTTGTTTGTTTGTTTGTGTGTGTGTGTGTGTGTGTGGATTATGTTTATATTACATTGTGGGGACCAGATGTTATTATCAAATTTTTCAGGTCCCCGCAAAGATCTGTGAATGCAATCAAAAAACTAAAAGTGCCAAAAGTCTTGTACTTTGTTTAGTTACTTATGGTTAAGGTTAGGGTTAGGTAGAGGTTAAGGTCGTCATGTTGGGATTAGAGAAGTGAATGGAGAGTCCCCACAAAGATATAATTACCAAACTGTGTGTGTGTGTGTGTGTGTGTGTGTGTGTGTGTGTGTCTGGTGAGAGTCAGGTGGAGGGACATTAGTGAACAATTTGCAGTCACTGCTTTCCAACAGCAGGTAGCATTTCAAGGTGACTTAGATCCTGGAGGGAGCCTTGCTGTTGTACCCTGGAAAAAAGGTGCTTAACCCAGATTGATCCCCTTGAAAATCATACTTTCTATTTTCTGGCACATTTTGGTCCTTTGTCGAGCTTAAAGAAAAATGCCCCTTAGAGCAGAGGGACTTGCTCGTGGTGTTGTTAGTTAGACCTTTGTATCCTGCCGTCTCGTCTGGCTGAGATAACGGCCTCCTATAGGCTTTAGTTGGAGTACATGGTAAAGGGAGGTGGGGTTTATTGGGTGTTAAAACTGTAGTATGTGTATTGGAATAAGGGAATGGCCTGTAATCCTATGAGAAACTGCTTCTTGATTGTGCTTGTAGTCTTGGTCTAGGGGTTTCTTCCTACTGGTAACAGTTTTGAAGAACCTTATGGCCACCATTTACCAAGGAACATTGGAACAGTGGAACAGAGCCAAGGAACAGTGTCTTCATGTGTTGTGTTCTGACTCATGTGGAGGCTACCTGCCATGGAACACCATGGGGCACAAGCTTGGTGTTTCATAGCTTAGTTTAATTTCAGATAAGCAGATAGGCCCACTTCCCCTCTCTGCAGTTGGGTGTCGTGTGACAGGTCATGCCAGAACCCTTGCAGCTGGCCCCTGGTCGTGTGGTTGAACTGTTCATAACACCTGCACAGCTAACAGTATTTCATTCTAGGAATGCTTAACAAATGTTACGATTAAGGTTTGGAAACGTTCAACGTGTCCAGTTTTCCTGACGTTCCCAGAACGTGATCCCACTACTACAACTAAGACTAGTAATGTAGAATGAAAAAGGGACCTTAAAATGTAAAATGTGGAAATAACGTTCCATTAATGTTACAGTACGAACATTCTCTGCCAGCTTTGAGAAGACCTTTAAATAACATTTGCTAAATTTCTGGAAACGTTCCCTGTTAGATGGGTGTGCCCCTCGATCTCCGGGTTTCGTCGTGAGTCCCATTCTCACCTATTGGTCCGTGTATCTGCCAACCTTTCCCAGGAGCTACTGAGGACCTGTTCAGTTAAGTCCAGAGGGTCTGCTCTGAGTTCAGCGGGAATCTCAGATTAGAGGTTTGCTCCAGGCTCAAGGAAAGCGGCATTTCTGGTTTGCTGCCATGCCAAAGTGAGTTGTGTTGCCAAGACTCCCATCCTCTTAGTGTGAATGCCTTCGCAAATATCACCTATAATGCACCTGTGCCTTTAATTCCCATGGCAGTGAATCGAATTATGTTTCTCTCTGGGATCAGAGTGCGTGACATTCAGCTTGTTAGCCACTGTGATGCCTGGTTTCAGGGTTGTTTGGGACTCTGTATCTTTTTTAGTATGTGAAGGACATGTTTAGTTACTCTCTGGTGCAGCAGTATGTGTCGCGTGAGGCATTTCAAACCCTACGTGAATGTGTGGTGTTCAAGGCTAGCCAGCAACCTGATACAGGAATACAATAGCGGTGTTTGTTGCTGTAGTCAGATGCTGTGTTGTTCTGTGGCTTTGCCCGAACCCAGCTTACCTTCCCAGCAGATACCAGGGCCCAGTCCTCTCCATCCATCGTAGGCCTTATGGTGGTCCTCGTAGGAGAAGAATCTGAAGATGTTGGTCTCCTTCGGGTCCTTGTCTTCCCGGCTGCAACAATGGCACTGGGGTCTTAATCATAGCCATGCGGTCAGACATGCACATGCGTGCACATGGACATGAGTTCAACATTAGGGCTCTCCCAGTTGGTGAATCTACACCCAGTGCTGGTTGATGTCCATGTGGAGCTCCAGGAAAGCATCACCACTGGCTGCCCTCCCCCAGAATACATTTCGCTTTGTTTCCGACTAAGTTGACGCCCCCTCAGAAGATAGTATTAACTGGCCTTGCGTACACCCCCAGCCACCCATGCATGTACGTCTAAGCACCCATAGACGCAAAGACACTCTTAGACTGTTGGAGGCCATCTGTCCATGACATAGTGCAGCCCCCTACCCCCCCGCCCCCCGACCCTGCTCCGCTCCACCGTGCGATTGTGAGGGATAACGAGACCTAGCAACCAGCCCGCAACAGTAACCTTCAATTTGATTCACATTGTTTCCACAAGCACACATTCTGAAGGCATAAACAAACAGGAAGGTTTCCTTCATTGGTTTAGAGTGCTGTTGGTGGAGCCTGGTCACATGATCCATGTTACGTTTGCCATATTTTAAATGTAGGGTATGTTTCATATGTATTTTTCAGTTTGCGCGGCTCTTCCACCGCACATCAGCTCCTGTGCCTCTGCACAGAGCGAGAGTTTGGATTGCAATCGTCCATCTCATGGTGTGGAGGAAAGATGAGGTGGAGCTGTTTGTCTAGTGTCAGACTTCAACACTTCTTGTGCTGGAGAATTCCCGGCAACGCAGACCGCAGGCTTGGCCCATGATTGCGCCTAAGCCGACGTGATTGGTGCGAAAATAGGTCTTTAATCCCATTAAGGTTTTGCAACCGTTTGGAACATGCATCGGGGGAAAGTTGATTTGTTTCAAACTTGTGGGTGGTAAATCCTGCACCTCAAAATATTTCTGATTTCATAGTAATAATGTAACATGTCAGAAACAGGACGTGATGGACAGCTTTATAGTTGTTATTCTGCTGCTTTGGATTTTGACTTCGTTTCAGTTTTAGTCTAAGAGCATTTATGGTTATTTTTTTTTTTCAATGAACCAAGGGTTTGTCCTGAGCGTTAACAGGAAAGGGGACCCCTGGCGGAACATTCCGGATGTCTCACTGGCCCCACTGCTGTCCTCGCGGTCAAGCCGCATTCCTGCCCCCCCCACCCCAGCATGACCGGAATGGGAAGCTCCACCCAACTTCCGCCCACATCTGACCTCTTTTTTTTTTTTTTTCTCTTCGTCCCCCATGGCCCCACAGCCAGCTGGGCTGTGACTGTCTGGGGGTAAGCTTACCTTTAAAGGTATATGTTGGCACACACAGCTAGTAATTCAAACACATACTCATCTCCGATTAAAACAGATGAATAATCATGCGTGCCCTCAATTAATTTTACACATACATAAATACATGCACACATACATAAATATATCGTATGTATAAACATATTCGCATACACTCAGAGATCCAGCCAAAGAGAGCCATTGTGACGTATGATCAGAAGGTCGTTGGTTCAAAACTCAGGGTTGGCAGAGTGAGTTCGCATGAATGAGGCCCTTAAACCCCAACTGCTGTAGGCACTCTCTGAACCCGCTTGCGCAAAACTGTGCATCGCTTTAGGTAAACACACATGTTGAATGAAATGTAATGGCTATACATCCACACTCATGCACGCACCAGCTGTTTGTATTGCGGAGCAAATCATTAGTCAGTCACAGGTTATAAGAACAAAGAGGCGGGTAATAGTGATTCTGAGGGACTCTGTTGTGCATCATTCTGCCAGGCCCATGACAGATACTTCTCTTTCAGTAACTACATGTAAACCTCCATGTATTGGTGTCGTTAATCATTAATAATTGTCCGGTATCATGGAGGCTCTGCTTGAATGTGATATTGATCTTCTGGTATAGAAAGTGAGCTCCTCTCTCTCCCTGGAGACCCCTGCCCTGCCAGATAAGCTCTCCATTGCTGGCCAAACACGTCGGGCGTGGTCCCCCTTTGTTCGCCCTGGTGGCGGACTCGCGTGCCCACCTTCCCCCTCTCTGAAAGCCCGCCCCCCCCCAATCCTTACCCTCAGTGGTGGACAGGAGTCCGCCCTGGAATCTATAAGCACTGTCTGTTTGGCGTTTATCAAATCCACGCAGCAGATGGCGGGACAGACTTTCCTATTGGTTCGCCAGCGACAGGCTGCCGTGGCGTCCCGCGTCCTGATGGGCTGGCTGCCAGCGCGTTGGAGGTGCTGTGGGCGACGCCCCTCCTGCTTTTGTTGGCTGTATCTTGTTTAATCGCGGATGACAGATATGATTAAGCGTATCTGACTCAGTGAAGCTGCTCCGTATGAAATACAGTAGGTCCCAGGCATCTTCATCATGCAATTAGTCCGCCTTTGTTTTACTCTAGTGGTTGACCTGTCTAGACAACCTCTTAGTCTCAGTTTGAATTAAAGGCATTCTGTGGTTGATTTATCCATGTTTCTACCAGGTCTGATAGCCTTCATTGGAAACTTGACTAACAGTGATATTTTTTCCTGGTTTAAGGTGTGGCCTTTGTCCTGTCTGTGTATCAGACCTGTATGTCACTGTGTCTGCCTGGATGTCTTTGTGTTTCTGCGTCTGTGTCTGTATATAACGGTGCACTTTTTCTTTGTTTGACCCGTGTGCTTGCACCCCATTCTAATTTGCATTATCTCACTAAAAAAAGAAGATTTTACCTTACCGATACTGAGTCAAGCACTTAGTTATTTTTCTATTTGAAGCTAAGGTATAGGAGGGTCGTTCTGAGATAAAATTTTTTCTTCCATAATGTACTGTGTGTGTGTCTGCATGTCTGTCTCCATGTCTGTGTGTCTGTATGAGGCCACATGTGCTGTTTTTAAAGAGGTTCATCTGGACAGTCCTCGAGTCACTCTGATCAGGTTTTTTTAAACAATTTTGAATTGCCCGCAGTTATATTTGCTAAATCCATTTCCCAAATTTTCATGCTGTATTTGATAGACAGACACATCATTTCTGCCTGTATCTCTGTGCTCTTTCCTGTATCACCCTCAGCATGCATGTGCATGCAGCTACGAGCACAGCTGGGGCGAGCCGTCCGCGGCAGTCAAGAGAGCTATAAGCCTTGGAGCAGCATTACCCTGATTTAAATATAGTGTGGGAGGAAGTACGGTTCTGCTGTTCTATCAGAAAGTGTGATTAGATCTTTCTGTGGAAAAAAAGATGTTCATTTGCAGTCGTGCCCGGAGTTTGGTTCAGCAACATGAGAGCGTTTAAGCCAGATCACATTCCTGCTTTGGTTAAAGGATCAGAACAGGGTTAATTACCTCTTCATTGTTGAGTAAACCGCACGTTCCTGGTCAGCCAGCGGGAGAGGGACTTGTCCTCTCTCTCCTGTGCTGCCTTTGCAGAACTTCGTTCTGTTTTTATCATGGTTACATTTCTGCTGTGAGTTAAGTCAAAAGTCATTTATGGAAAGCGGAGTGAGCGGCTTATGGTTCTCTGAAGCGAATATTGCTTGTTTGTGACTGAAACTGAAATTTGCCTCTCAGCATCTTCGGTAGCCTGTTGCTGAGGGATGCCATCATGTATGTGCATGGGGCTCTGTGGCGAGCTCTGCATGCAGCTTGTGAGTGTATGCATGCAGTAAATTTCCAGGTCGGAAAAGGCATCCCTGTAGAATTCCTGTGTTTCTGTATCAGATCCATCAGAGTGAATTAAGAGAACTAGGAGTCTGTGTTTGTTTGCGTGTGTGGATTTGCATGTGTATATTAATAATAATAATAATAATAATAATAATAACACTTTATTGATACCCATGGGGAAGTTCTCTTTTCGCCTACACCATCTTGTTCTCCATGACACAGACACATATGTAGGTGAGAGCAAGCTTGGCAGTGAAGAGCAGCTACTGTACCTGCCATGGTGCCCATGGAGCTGGGGGTTAAGGGCCTTACTCAAGGGCCTACAGACATGTGATTGTTTAGCGGAGGCTAGGCTTCACCCGGCGACCTTCCGATCACAGGCATGAAGGGCTTAGCTCGCTGAAAGTCTTTCTTCCTCAACAGCACTATATAACAAGTCGTTTGGTGTGTCGTAGAGGACGAAACATTAATGTAATGTCAATGTAAATTTCTGGAATTCAAAATAAGCCAGTGGGACTGCATGAAAGCATCTTTTAGGAAGACTTATCAGAGTGAGAACAGGACTTTTCATGAGGGTGTCGGAAATGTAGCCTCCTTTACTCAGTACATGGTTGTAACTCGCGAACGACGACAGACCTCCGGAGCTGCTCTGTTTTTCTGGGCCTTTCTGTGATCTGTCAGGAAGCGCAAAACCTGCTTATGTGCCTCTATTCCAAGGACCATCCCAGGGAGAGCAGTATTTTGGGAAATTACTCAACATGTTAACATAACCCATAACATTTACCTTATGGGGACCAATTTCTGGGAAAACTCTATTTTATAAAAATCTGTGACTGCAATGAAAAAACTAAAAATGCTAAAACTCTTGTATTTTGTTTGGTTTCTTATGGTTATGGTTAGGGCTGGGTAGGGGTCATGCTGGGGTTCTCTCCGGAGAGAAGTGTTGGTCATGCTGGGGTTCTCTCCAGGGAGAGGTGTTGGTCATGCTGGGGTTCTCTCCTGGAGCTTTGTTGGAGATTCATGGTATCCTCCTAAATCAGTTGACTTTTGCCAATAGGACTGACTGATCATTTACTCTTTTCCAATAAGGCTGCTTGTACTTGGCCATGTTACATTTCTATGAATATGATTAAACTTCAGGTCAGGATGAAACTTCGGGCTCTCATAAAATCCTGTCAGTCAGTTGTTCATGATGTGCTTGGGCCTTTGTTTTCAACCTCAGACTTAAGGAGGTCTTTTTCTTGCATCCGTTCACCATTTAATGTTGTTGTCTTTCCCAGTATTATAACACAGCTATGAATTCCACCATGGGGATTAGTCATTAAATCAGATATTTAAACTAAAGAATCAGCCCCAGGGAGACCCTGTTAATTTATTCTTTGATTATTCTTTGCTGGAACTCTACAGACTGACAGCTGTGAGAGTCACTGTCAAACGCTCATCTTAACCCACTTCTACAGTGAGATGGTTTCTGTGGATGAAGAGCATCAAGTCCTGTGTGGTGGTCAGACTCCCTTAAGAGATTTAGTGGCAGAGGATCAGCGATGGTTGATTCTCTCATGCTTGAAGCATGTTTTGGGTTCCTCCTTTGTACCTATGTACAAATGTTCCAATATGGCTTTGTCTGAACATCCATTGTTGTCTGTTGTGGCTGGCGCAGGTTACACGACGTGTTTCAAAAACTGGCAGGGCACGGTTAGTTGTATCGAGGGGGTTGCCATGAAACCAGACACATCAGTGGTTGGTGGGAAGGGACTTGCAACCCTGTTCATAAGCCATCTGAATGGCCTTTGTTCTTAATGTTGATGAGAAAATATCCTGAGAATTAGCAACAAGGAAGAGTGACACCTCAGTGTGGTTGTTGTCATGAGAGTGTATGGTTCACCTCTACTATTCAGTAGAGGAACAGAAAGGAGCATAGCAGGAACCATGCTCAGATGCTAGTTCTGTGTGGTAGCTGATTAAGTCATGCCAATTATGTGAACACTGATTTCCATTTCCATTAAGAAGCCCATTTATATATATATACGTAAATGCAATTATCTGTATTTGTGTTTATATTTGCAATTATATAATAGGGAATTGGTGC